>VZRL01002523.1:874652-1064904 GCA_013397895.1 Origma solitaria | reverse complement strand
TCGCCTCGCCTCGCCTCGCCTCGCCTCGCCTCGCCTCGCCTCGCCTCGCCTCGCCTCGCCTCGCCTCGCCTCGCCTCGCCTCGCCTCGCCTCGCCTCTTGTCAGCCCCAACCCAGGGGGCGGGGAAATCAAACAATAGGATGACGTCATAGCCCCGCCCACAGCCCCTAATTGCCCATCAGTGCTGATAGTCCCCAGCTGGTGCTGTCAGGGCTGATTCATGCTGAAGATGAAAAACACTGCCCCACCTGTCCTTAACTGCTTCTGGAGATGCTAACAGGCTGCAGGCTTTCTGGTTACACCTTCCATGGAACCTAAGACAGATATATTTTGCCTAGAATTTGAGTTCCACTTCGTATTTGCAATTAGGAGTTTAAAGCACATGTGTGCCACTTACTAACAGTTTAGGAGGGAAAGAGAGAGATAAGAGTACAAAGAGAACAGATATAAGAACATCTAAAATGTCTGTGACTTCATTACACTTACAGAGAATTCATGCCAAAAGCCTTTTGGATGTATATACTGCGTCTCTTTTATACCACTGCTGCATGATAAAGAGAAAACAAGACACTTTTGAAGCATCTGCATTTTCGTTCTGAGAAGCAACTTCCATCCATCCTATCCATCTCTGCAGTTTTTACACATCTGGGCCATCAAACACCAGAGTGAGCTAACCTTATATCACTTGGCATTAAGGTCCCTTTTATTAAGTTTTCTGAGAATAGATTCTAACTTGGCTATAAAATTTTATCAATAACTGTTTCAAGGAGACCAGATATTGGGAAAGTAACATCCAGAGGACCCAAGTCTGGTCAATGTTCTTTTCAAAGCTTTATCATGTCAGGGAAAATCAAAGTAAACAACAGCAATGTGTGAATGAATAAGTGACAATTATCAGACTCTCAGAGCTTCTTCTAAGTGAGATATAAGACTGAATCCCTCATTAGTGATCATTAGGCAAGCATCTACACTGTGCTGGACAGCAGCTGTCAGTGTGGCATAGATGCCAAAATTATTTGTTCATGTACAGCACCACCGTGCCAGAGTGACCCTGGAGCTGACTTGGTCATAACTCTGAAGATTTTCCCCAGGGAAATGGAAAATCCACACAGTGAACATGCTCCAAAGAGCTGCCCCTCAGTACAGGCGAAACCCAGCAGCCTCCAGCTCTGCCTTCTGGTGAACCAGGAGAAGGCAGCAGGGAACACCTTGAGACTTTCTTAAAAAGCATCCTGTTTCAAGCACCCAATATCCACAGGGAAGCTGAATTCAGCTTGAGTTTAGGCAGTGTCTTGTGTGTCTTGTTAACACTGCCAAACTCCTTTGCTCTTTGGTTTAACAGCTAAAGAATTAGATTTAACATACAGAATTACAAAACCTACATTTGACCATGCAGAAGTCAGTTTAGACCAAATCCAGAACAGTACTTTGTCATCTAGCCAAAAGCAACAGAGTTTCAGCAACCTTCTGTGCTACACTTTGTGCTACACTTCAGCATAAAGTAGCAAAAAAAAAAAAAAGGGAAAGAGTTAACATGAAAATATGGCAAAATTTAATGAATTAGTGTCCTTTGAGAGGGTCCTTAAGACTATATAAACTTTCTTTCTTTCTTTCTTTCTTTCTTTCTTTCTTTCTTTCTTTCTTTCTTTCCCTTCCTTCCTTCCTTCCTTCCTTCCCTCCTGTGTTTGTTAGTTGTTTTCCTAAATTTATTTATTTTTATTAGCTGACAAATTCAGAAAAGAGAACATAAATTCTAACTTCGGTTTGTCAGTGAAAAAAGACTACAATTCATAAAAATTCCATGTGAAATTCAAGCGAGCCTGTCCTCAGGGAGCCATCTGTCTGCTCCCTTGCTTGGGCACACAGTGTGCATACCAGCAGGCTGTGCTCCTCGGTGGCTTTGGATTAATACTTTCACTAAAATAACATAACAATTCTTTAGGTATTAATGGGTCACTTTAACCAACCTCAGTAAGTGAAAGAATGAAACTTGTCATGTTCCAAAATAAAGCTGAAATGCTTTGAAGTGCTGGCAGTACTGGAAATAAGTGAAGTTGTTACCAAGTATATATCCAAAACCAGGCTCTGATACACGCCCAATTGCATTTTCAGGTAACAGTGTTGTCACAGTGTTTCTTGCTGTAAGTATCTGTACCCTGCCTCTCTTCTGTGAGTCACAAGATCCATTTGTACTGTAAAGAAACTGAAATACTAAGAGCACACAAGCCTCCCTTCTGATCCACAACAGAAGGAACAGACTTGAAATTAAATACAAGCTGGTAATAATTGCTCTGAGTTTAATTTAATTATGGAAGAACTTTAATTACTGGAGTAATCAATTCGAAAAATCTGGATATTATTTGTTGTCAGAATGAGATATTAATTACAGGAAATTACGAAAGTTGCTACCTCTTGAGAGACTGATACAAGGAAAAGTCATTCCTTGTGGAAATAAAAAGTTTTTGTCGTAATTGGTCTTTATGTACATAGAATTTCCTTGACAGATTTTCGGCTGATTTATCTAAGTAAATTTTCCTCCTGATAGAAAATCATGTGTTTGGTTCACTTACAATGGTTAAATGGGAAGTGCTTTAAGGAAAGAACTAAGTTCTACATAGAATTTTGTGTGACAATAGGGGTAGCTTAGGTCAAAGTTAACAATCTTGATAGATCCACACTTTTTTATTTTAATTTATTTTGCATTATGACATAACATTTGCACATTCTCACTCTGGATTTGAATCAGATTTCTGATGCATTCCGGTCTGAGTTGTTACTTAAGGTGCAGTGTTAAACACAGCATTATTAAAGTAGATCACAGTAAAGTGAGCTGTAGGACAAGAGAAACTTGCTATGATTTCTGGTTTAAGTTACTTTTTTTCCAGATTATCATGTGAAAGTTTTCTCTTACTCTTTTTTTTCCTGTGGAAGCTAAAACTTCACTTTTGCTTTTGAAGATTCTCACCATGGGACCATTTTGCACTGTAATTTGGCAGAGGTTCCTTCTGAGTAGGAGGTTTGGACTCATTTTCAGGAAAACTGAGGTATCTTTTTTTTTGCTTTTGTTAAATTTTGGTATTTTGCTAACCTTTTTGATGAGTACATAGGGACTTTCAAGAATGGCTTTTCTCATGGAAATGGAAAAGTTTCTGTTCTCTGCCATACATGAGAGTGGGAAGGAAGAAAATTATTCTTTTTGAAAAACAAAAAGTGAGCAAATGAATTTATAGAACTGTCTGGAATTCGTATCCCTGGAAAGTAGCTGATTTTGCTTTTATGAACTTCTCCTCAGATACTTCTTGTTTTTCTAAACTATGGTCAGTCATTCCTAGAAAAGAATAATACTTCCTAGTCATTATGAAATTTGCTATATCATACCCAGGAATTAAAAACTCAATTGGGGGTAGAGTACAGGACATCTGACATAATTTCATTATTATTGTTAATGCATATAATAATAAATCTCTCCAAAACAAGGAAGTAAATTTATGAAAATATATAAATGGGTTTATCTATATGCTCTTCTCCTTGTTGAATCAGAGGTTAGGCGTGACTTCTATTTCATTCCTTGACAATGTTACGCTAATATGGCCTTAGAGATGTCTTGTCTTTCAGTTTGCTCAGCTGAAAAAAATGCCTGTTGAGGAAGCAAAAGTGATGACAAATGTTTTCTAAACTGTATTGGAATATTTCTATGTAAAGTATACCGAAGACCGGTCTGTGGTACGATAAGTGCATTAAGAGAAAAGATCCATTTCAGTTGGACAAGAGAATGAAAATCTTACAGTTGGTGATGGGGTCAATAGAAGATAACCTTTGCTCATATGCAAATTCCCTGTCCAAGTAATTGCACTCTGCTTAAGCTTGTATTGCTGGGATCATGTGGAAACTCATTCCTCAAAAGCTCAGCAAGCTATGGAACTTCTCTAAGGCCTGTTAAAGGGTGATTTTTTTTTTGACAGCTTGATTTGCCTCAGATATGAGCAGAGATTATTCTCCTTCACTGCTCAAGACTTGTTGGATGGGATTCCAAATTCAGCTGACAGCATTGGAATAACTTTTCAGGGATGCCTCTTATTTTGGAATTAAGAGCATTATTTTAACTATCATATTAAATATCATCACCTCCAGAAGAGCAGGGTACATCAAACTAATCAGTTTCCAGATAACTCATAGACTACTAACACTACTTCTGTCATTCTGTGTGTTCTCTGTACCGTTCTGACTCTCAAGTTCCTGGAGTTCACAAAAGATAATTTTTACTTAGAATTTGTACATTGTTCATGTAAATTTAAGTGTATTCAAATTGCCTTTTAAAAATGTTTCAGCTACCTTACTTTATTTCTAGAGGAGCAATACATGAATAGTACTGATCAGAATTGAGGCACTCTGCTCTGAGGCACTGGAGCATCAACACCAAGATCTACAGTTAAAATATGTACCTTCAGCATCCTTAGCTTAAAGTAAATGTCTTTTCTAATATAATTTGTACGTTTCCAGCAAGGTTTTCTGTCCCAGGGAAGTTTTCATTTCAATGTAGTTTTTAAAGATTAATTTAAATGAGGACATTAGGGTTATTCCAACATTTCAGTAGACTGTGTAATGAAATCACTAATGTCCACATAGATATCTGAGGAAGTGACAGTACATTTCATTGGCTGTATAGTGAGAAACAGAAGACTGGAGTTTTCTTTCATTTACACTGTTAGAAACCAGAAAATTTCTATATGATGTAGAAGAAATAATGGCAAGATAACTTCAAAGAGAATAAACGGAACAATTTCTAACAGACTAGCACCTAGTCTGGAAAAAACAAAAGTTTTTGATGTTTAATTAAGGCTGAGATACAGGGACAAAACTGTAATTCTGCAAATCCTAAAATACTACAAGCTAATTAGAATACTACATCTGAAAGAAAAAATACATTGTAAATGTATTGCTAATAATACAATAAATTTAGACATCATCATGTTCAATCCTTAATGCTAAATATGAAAACTTTATCTACGATGGAGCAGAACATTTTTAGAACATTAAGTTGTCTGAGTTCTAAAATTACCTTTGTGCATTTATGCCTGGATTCATCCTTTATTGCCTAGCTAAAATATATGCTATTGACTGCTTTCTGAGTATGTTCAGAACTAGTTTCAATGTCTTTGATATTTGTCATGAAAACTGTGTTTTGTGGAGCACACAGCATTGTCATCTGGGAGCATAGTGAGCGCTGCCTGCTACCTGGATATCAGCGAGGTATCTGCTCTGTCTTGGCACAGCAACGCTTTCTACACTCCCATCTCCCATCCTTTTTTTTTTGTTTAATTGTGAGGAGATGTATTACCTGTCTTATGATATTAGAGCTACACTGAAAAATCCTAGTGGTACTTAACTGTTTCCAGTCATATGATATCTTATTGGAATATGTCAGTAAATTTTTTCCACATCATTACTTCTAAAGAAAAAAAAATACATATTCACTGGGTTGCAAGACTCTATGTGTTTTACAAAACTATCCTTCAAGGCTATGTGTACGTTTTGCCCAAAATGTATTGCCTGGCATTTTTCAGCAAATACATATTACTGCTTTTTCTGTTTTTTGGAATTACTTCTTTATGTATAGTCATGAAAATAAGTTCTATTATGGAGCAATGATTTTCCACTCTGAAGACTTACAGGATGTGAGAGAAGTTCTTACTTGTGAACTATGATGTATTTCAGGAATGTTGGCTACCAGCACAGAATGTGCTCACCTTGGAGCTGGAGGTTTTCTGTAGAACACATCAATAAAATGATGTTTTAACAGCCACCCCTTCCAGCACCCAGGTGTGCTGTGCATGCATCCTGTTTCTCACATGCTGCAAGAATTTCAAGTAACAGGCTTCTTTACTGAAATCACGGCCAACCATATTAAGGTATAATTTCAGGTAATTATAAATGGAAATAATATTTATAAAATACCTGCCTAAATAAAGGTCAGACTGCTGTACAAAATCCGTGTTTTCCTATGAGATCAGTCAACTCCTTTAGTTTAATAAACCGTTTGTTGGCAGATTTGTAAGTGACACTGGTTCTGCAGGTCCAAGTAGATTTCTGCCAAGGAAATAATTTCACTGTTTCAGATTGCAAGTGCTAAAATTCTTAACCAAAATGTTACTTGGGAATGCCAACCTTATCAAGTTTGCTGCATTCTGCTTGAAGTACATCTGGTGTGCAAACTTAATTTGCACCAGAGTGTGACAGCTCTCTCTGCTTTGTCTTTTGCAGCTGTCCAGCCCCGTCTGTGGTCAGTGGTCCAGGATGTGTCTAAAGGAAAACATTCTGTGATTGGGTCAGGGCAACCCCCAGTATCAACTCGGGCTGGGGATGAACAGATGGAGAGCAGCCCTGCTGAGAAGGACTTGGGGGTGCTGTGGGTGAGAGGCTGGACATGACCCAGCCATGAGCACTCCCAGCCCAGAGAGCCAATGGTGCCCTGGGCTGCATCCAAAGCAGTGTGGGCAGCAGGTGAGGGAGGCGATTCTGCCCCTCTGCTCTGCTCTTCTCTGGTGAGAGCCCACCTGCAGTGCTGCATCAGCTCTGGGGTCTGCAGCACAGGGAGGACATGGACCTGCTGGAGTGAGTCCAGAGGAGGGCCACGAGATGGTCAGAGGGAGAGAGCACCTCTCCTAGAAGGAAAGGCTGAGAGAGTTGGAGTCACTCCTCCTGGAGAAGATTCTGGGGTCACCCTATTGCGACTTTTCAGTATTAAAGGATGCCTACAAGAAAGTTGGGGATAGACTTTTTAGCTGGGCCTGTTGTGATAGGAGAAGGGATAAGTTTTAAACTAAAAGACAGTACATTCAGACTAGATAAAAGGAAGACATTTTTACCATGAGGGTGGTAAAACACTAGAACAGGTTTCCCAGAGAGGTGGCGGATGCCCCATCCCTGGAACCATTCAAGGTCAGGTTGAATGTGTCTCTAAGCAAACTGATCTAGCTGAAGGTGTTCCTGTTCATTGCAGGGAAGTTGGACTAGATGGCCTTTAAATGTCCCTTCCAACCCAAACTATTCTGATTTTCTGAGTCTATGATTATATGAAATACATCTGCTTGGCCAATAGCGAATTGAGCTGGAAAATTTTCTGAATCAGTATTTGATTTTAGACAACTGTTAAAATATTATTTTAGTGAGCCTGGTGTTCTGAAGAAGTATTGGTTGAAATGAAAACTGTTGTTCATGCTTAAACTTGAAGCAGATTGTGTTCCTGCAGTACCGTGCCCTTGAATTTAGCATCACAAGATAAAAAAACAAACAGCTTCTTTGGACCACTATGCCTCTCTTTGAGACTTTTGAGTCATTGGCAGCCTAATTTTGTTTAGGAAAGAGAAAAATGAAGCCTCTTGATGTGGCTCCTAATGTTTGTACTGAAGTACAGAGTTGAATAAGGGGAAAGATTGAAAATTTTCCAGTAAGACAGGGTCTAATTAACCATCACTCCATAACTAAGACATGAAAGCAATGCCAAAGAATGGTAGCTCTGAAGTGCATATTATTTTCAAACATCGTCTTAGGACTCATGGCAGAAAATTCCTCAGTGACAAGCATGACCAGATATCACATGTACAAACATGTTCATCAGGCAGCGAGCGACACCTCGCTGCTCAGCAGAAGCAGCAGGAACAGAGCAAGTGAGTCCTGACTCACTTTCCAAGGATCAGTGTGAAACATAAGGGCCAGAAAGTGGGGTTGACAGATGTAGCTATTAATATCAAGGGCCCAGAAAAATCTTCTGTTTCCCAGGATGGCACATTGCTTGTGTTCTTTTTGCTTGTGATGACTCACATCTTTGTCTTCTGATGCTTACAGATTATTTGCTAGAGCCTAGCCACAAACCAAATGTTTCAAAGCAGCTGGAAAAGTGGAGATCTCCTAGATTTGATCTTGCTGATACTTACAATTACTTGGTAAGGAAAGTAAAGTCAGCCAAAGATACACCTAATCATAGTCACAGAAGAAAATCCCATCCTCTGGCAAAACCACAGCATACCAAAGACTAAACAACCCTCCTGACAGTCTGCCTGCTACACAGTATTGTATGAAATGTTGGACTTCAGTACCACGTAATCCTGAGCTTTCTGTATTTTGTTACCTGCCAAATAAGAATGAATGAGTGAATGAATTAGAGCTTTTTGTGTCATAAATAAATTGTTCAAAAATATTTCGATTTAGTCCTGCTGAAATTATTACTTTTACCTTGTCGTTTTAACTTGTAGATTTGTAATCTTTTGAAGGGAAGAAATTATGAGATGCTTGGTCCTGTATAAATGAAAGTTTTACATTGGTGAAAAAATAGATTTTTCCTTCTTGGATCTAGTTATTACACTGATATCTTGTAATAAATGAATGAATTGATCCAGCTCACAGTAGAGTTGGATATGCTGGCAGTGTGACCATTCAGTGTCAGCACAGAATGGTCACAGTTGCTTCAGACAGCCCACAGCAGAGCTAGTGGGACAGAATGCAGAGAACCACAAGAGTGATTGTCAGTCACGTCTTTAAGAAATTTCTATTGAATTGTTGTGATCAGATAATTTTTTCACAGATGTCTACTTTGAACTTTATCTAAAATTAGGTGAATATTTTAGAAATGAAGCCTTCTGAAAAACTAACCCCAAACCAAAGCAATTAACCACACAAAACCAAACAACCAACCAAAAACCAGAAAAAAACCCCATATAGTTTTAAACCCTTATATTTGTAAAGAGTATGGAATGGCTGTAACTGATACAGCAATACTTTCCTGAGCTGGTCTTGTGCTGCAGTTCTCAGTACAGATGCCAATGGGTATTTTTTCATCTATTTAGCTGTGACCTAATATTCCCATAACTTTGTTAATGTTACTAGTCTTTTTAAACAGCATTCCCAAATATTTTTATTTGGAAAATCCACATTCTTCACAGCCGTATTAAAAACTCTGAATCTAGATTATTTCTCTAGCTTTCTGTTTTGCCTCTTCAGCCTAGGTAGCTTTTTGGCTGTAGCCAGCAGTTCAAATAATCAGGATTCATTCTGTAAATTAAGTTTTAGTTAAAACTTCCAAGTGCTTCCATTAACCATGTATCTCAGGAAATATTTTGAATACAAACATCTGGGATGTTTGATTTGGATTTTTTTTTCAAATTAATGAATCCATTTATTTGTGATTCATTTTGAAGTCTTCATATTTACTTTGATTACAATGGTCCAGTAACAGTCTATAATGATGACTTTGGTAACAGACAGACAAAACTAGTATCTTAGTACCATTGTAGCATTGATCACTGCAAAGCACTCAAAATTTTAAGATTTTTTTCAAAGGCTTAATTTACTAAATGGACTGGACATTCTGACTTATTCCTGGAGCTTCTGAGAGTTTTAGCTGGGCTGCCAGTTGTTTTCATGTCTGCTATTGGCTGTTTTAAAAGACACTTCTATTCATCCTGATTTTAAGCAATATTAAGTAATTTTTTTGGATCCTATTAATTATTCTTTTTTTTCCCACCCTAATTAAAAATGTGAAAATATAGGGATGCAGAAGGCAGAGTACAAAGTGTTGAAAATATTTCTATAATGCATTTTGTAAAGAAGAAAGTTTGATATGTCAGTATTTATCTAAGTTTGGTACATTGAATTTAAAGTATTTAGATTTTAAAGCATTTCTGAAGCCTTGCAGGCAAAGAGGAAGTATAGCATTTCTTGCCCATCCTTTTTCTCTCTGGCATCTCCTGTCCCTCTTGTTTGTGTTCTTTTGCCTCCAGCTTGATTTTCATATTCTGCAGCACAAAGGCAGATTAAAGATAATTTCAGTGCTTTGTATGCTTTTTCAAGATTGGGAGGCTAATTTTGGGCCTTTCTCCATTTCATGTTAGGATGCTGCAAGGGCTGCCTGCTCCCTGAGAGGTGCAGAGCTGGCAGCTGAGAGCAATACCACAGCTAGCTGGGCAGAGTTCAGAGAGGCCGTGCCAGTGCCACCACCACTGGCAAGAGAGGAGGATAGACCTAAGGGTGACAGTCAGCTCCAGCCCAGAGCTTGGGCCATCTCATCCAGCAAAAGATGATCTGAAGCCAGGTAGCCAGGAAGCCAAGCAGCAGGTCAGAGTGGGAGTCAGGGCTAGTGAATCCACGGTGGCGAGGCGAGTCTGAAGTCAAGCTGTGTGCCAGCCTGTGGGTCAGATCAGTGGGTCCAGGGCTGAGCAGGGCAGAGCTGTGAGGAGCTGGAGCCCAGCACTGCTGGGGCATCACTGGAGCAGGGACTGATGGTCCCAGAAGGGTTAAAAGGGATCCTGGGCTGTGGGCTGGGTGGGGGCAGCCCCAGGGCTCCAGTCAGTGCAGATAAGGTGTATTGATGTCCTCCCGACACTGACATCACTTGCTTTAACAGAATACGGTAAAAAGTGCAATGAAAAGTCTAAAGAATCAGACAATTCTATAAGTGTCTTATAAAGGCAAGAAACAGCACTTGGTTTTTGGACTTAGTGACTAAGCATTCCTTGCTCACCAAGCTTGGAAAAGAATCCCAGATCAGGGAAATAAGTGAGAATTTTTCAGACTCTTTCCCAGGACCTCTTAGGCATGCTGATATCTTTGCCACCCAAGACTGCCATAAGGTTTTCTCATTGCCCAGTGTTTAATAACAGATCAAGTGAGTAGAAAACCTGTGACAGTTCAGTTTGGAGAGGAGATAGATGAGGGGATCATCTGGATGAGTTTCACAGAATTATGAAAATAATGAAGATGTGACAGACCTGGTCACTGATATGTAGGAAGCAGAGGCTTCTCAAAGGAACAGTAGGAGACTGGTTTCAAGTAAACAAAAAAAACCAAACCCAAAACTTCTTTACACTGTGGGTGCTAAACTGCTGGCCGCTGACACTACACACAGTTGTGCAGATATAGAGAGCATTGGCTGACTCAACAGGGATTAAATAAATGTGTAGATGACCAGTTCATATGTGGAATATGAGGAGGAATGACAGGGCATTCATCCATGCTTTAACTGCTCTGGATGTTGGGAGATTGCAAGGGAAATGCACCTCACATTTGGTGCATTTGTGCACAGTGCACAGTGTGGCATGGCCACATCCCTTCCATACAAACTCACTCCTTCAGCCACGGCTGTGGGGACACTTCTGTGCACTGTCTAATTGGGCACTTCATATGGGCTGATGCTTTGACTCCTTAACTCCTTCCCATTACAATTAATCTGAAAACTTCAGGTTCATTGTCTGGATTTAAACTGATCAGGGAAATCAAAGAGAGTGTACATGTGTGGCATTGGCAGATTATCATACACTGATAGAATGATGAGGGTTGGAAGGGACCTTGAAGATCATCTTGTTCCAACTCCTCTGCCATGGGTAGAGGCACTAGGGCAGGAACTTTCCACTAGAAGGTTATTATGATGTGACTAAATGTCTGCACTGGAACACTGTGTAGTGACCAGCTTTCACTGCTCTTAGATCTTCCCTAGATTCACACAATGACTGCTGAAGTGACACAGGCAATGACCTGCTGGAGCTGTGTTCTGGGTAGGTACATCAAATCTAACTCTATTAATGTACCCATAATTGTGTGACACAAATATTCATGAGAGAGGGTGGACAGCAGGTGCAGGAAAAAAGAAAATGAGATATTAAAGGAACTTATGAACTGCAGCAAAAGAGGAAGCAAAATGAACAGAGTTCATGAAGAGCAGTCAAGCAAAATAAGGAGAATGATGAAGCAGACAATATTTCCTCCCACTTCTACCTAAAGCCATGGGAGACCTTTTCTTCCTAATAAGTGTCTAAGTGTCACTTCCCTACATTTTCTGGCTCTGCATAGGGGAAGCTTTAGACTTTTAATCTTGAATTTGTGGGAGGTAGGATTAGACAGTGACCATCATGTATGGGCTAAGCAGTCCTGAGATAGGAACAGGACCTATATCCAGTCTTTGTTTTTCTCATTATGACAAGTGGCAAGTTAAAAAAGTACACCATCAATAATGATTTTACAGTAAACTATGATAGAGCTAAATGAAACCTGATGAAGCAGCTATTATCTTCTCAAAGGAAAATTGTTTTAATGGGTTTCAGATAAGAATAGTAACTCTGTCTAATAATTACATAGAGTACAGTCTGTGCAGCACCCTTTTTTGAAGGAAAAGAATCCCACCACAAACCAACACCAGAAACCCAAACAAACAGAAAAAAGTAAAGCATTTAAAAGAAGTGTTGAATTTAATATGGATATAGATTTTATCTTATTTCAAACAACTTTATTCGCTTGCATGTTTATTGATTAGATAGAGGAAAATTTGAAGGGCTTCTTTTCTTAATTTACTCAGATGGGTAAGTGAATGAGTGAGCAAGTAACACGGCTGCTTGCTTTCTCAATCTGCCTTCAGTAATGGCCCAAAGTGGGCTAACTGTTGGCCGAGGGAAAATATTTGCACAAAGAATTAGTGGTCAGCCACTGCATGCAATACCAAGAATCAGCCATCTGGATTTATCATCAGGTGCCCAAAGTAAGAAGAGAAAAATTCCTTGTCCCACATAAATCTCCGGAGCAAGTTTCATCCGGAGCCTCAGTCGGATGTTGCTTTGGATGCCACAGAAAGCTTACTTTCAGTTGTTTGCTAGAGTTGCCTGCTTCTGGATTTGCAATGATCCTGACATTCTGTTCCTATGGTTAGGGTGTTTGTTTTCTCTTCATTTGTCAAAGTAATAATGTCAGAGGAAATACTAACCTTCAGTGACCTACAGACATCTTTAAATCTTTCTTGTCAAGCCATACAGAATCTCAGAGAACAAAGAACCCTCTCTTCAGTCCCATGCCTTTGCCAGAATATTTCTATGTTTTCTGGGAGGGACTGGCAAGTTCTTAGAGGAGAAACTGCCAGATAAGACAAGCTGTCATTTAACACATATCGTATCGATTCAATCAGGAGGGAGGATTTCTTTTGTGTCAGGTAGAACTGCTGCTTTCAAATCAAAAGTTTTAGTATCTTCAGGAGCTTCTGTCCATGAAGCATCCACCGAGAGATTAAGCACCGAATGGGGACAGTCCACTAAATCACTAATGCTGCTGGACGCTCTGGCCATCATTTCACAGGCAGCGATGGGCCACATGGTAAAATAAAATTCAAGCACTATAACAGAGATTCCTTACTAGGATGACAACACAGAAGTATTTGTTTCTAATAATATTACCAGAAGTAGCCAAATTGTTATTTTTATCTTTTTTTTTTAATGCCTCTAAAATTATGCTAAAACCATATGACTTGCAGGGATGAACATTAAAGACTAATTGTTTTCTTTTTCCTAAGTTTATTGAAAATAACAGTATAACTAGGGAACACATATAGTGCCTGTTCCTTGAGCAGGTGTGCACACTTTTAAAAAATTACTAATTTATTTCTCTTTTCCTTTTCAGAGACAGAGTGCAACATAAAGCAGATAAACAGTGATTAGGAGCCAAGTTTTGTGCAAGACTTCACATTGCTTAAGGAAAGAACAGACATCCATATGGAATTTGCCCATCTGTGGGCAAATCTAATTTCACACTTTAAGATCAAGCTGTACCTCAAGATTTTATGTGTATAGATACGTGTGTTTACATATTTATTATTACTGATTTGATTTCCAAACTGATAATCTCCCTGGAATGTTAATTGATGACACTCTTGCTACTGCAGCCCTAAGATGATCTAAAAATTTAATGCATTTTGCACTGGTCTCATGTATAGCCAGCCACAGAATATAAGAAATAAATGATTGTGCTTTCTAAACCCTGTAGTAAAAATATCAGAACTTAGAATAATCACAAACATAAAGCTGATAATTTGCATTCTTGTGTACAGCTTGAAATCTGGAGGCTTTTCTGAAGCAGGTAATTAGCTATAAAAGAAAAAACCATCATTTTTCGGGGATCCAGGTTAATTTTTTTTCTTTGAAATGTACTGTATAAAAATAATAATTTTCATATTATACAGCTAACATCTCTTTGGCACAGTACTGGTGCATCGTGTCTCCCTTAAAAAGGCTGTCAATCCAGACATCTATTAGAAATTTCTTTCCTGAATTTTTTTCACAGCTGAACAGTTAATTTTATGTTTTTTAGATGGGTCCCAGCATTTTCAGTGTTTATAAATGTAATTCAGGGTTGGCACAATTGAGTTTTCCATAGTACAGTAAAAAACATGGTTTATGTAATGATGGTACTCAGTAAATGAATCCTAAAGTGGAAACTGCAGTCCATCTTTAGAAAGGCATCACATGCTGCCACTGAAGTAAGGTAAAATGGTTCGAATGCCAGCTTTGTACTGTAAATTTATTACATCTCAGTTAACTGAGATTTCTTCACCATTCTGTTTCCATCTATGAATTGCAGAGCAATCCAGTTCTCATACATGAATAGCAGAATAACATTAATTTAATAATTCGATTCTATGCATATGAAATATCATTTGATCCCTTGTTGCAATGCTGCTTCCAATAGTTCCCAGTAGCAAGTAGTCAGTGAAAGATAAGGAATAACAAGGTTCTGTAGCATATTGCTTTACACGATGATTTCTCAGAAAGATCAAACATGCCAGATGTTAAACAAATATCCATTGAACTATTTCCTTTTTGAGAACACTTAAAAGATTATGCTGCAGAATTAATTTACGTTTCCTGTAATATAATTTGCAATGTATAAAGTAATGCTAGAAGCTCACTTTGAGATGAACACCCAGAAGCAAAACTTTATTGCAGTATGTTTTCAGGTCAACCAAGGATGAAAGAATAAGGAAAGCATGCTCCTAGAAATAATGTTCAATACTGGGCAGGTCCCATCTTGTAGCTTTCTTCCCTCAACCTAACTTAGAAGCAGATGAGGCAAGTGAGACAACAGAGGATTGCCTGTTTTGTTCCTTGTCATTACTGCAGTGTGGTTTGCTGCTCTGTGACAGGAATATACTGTCCTTTCTGACTTTCTCCTGAGCTCTGATGTTTTGTGGAGGGATGGGTTCTTTGCTGTGAGCACTGAGTTGTGAAAACATGACAACACAGCATATGACATGCTGATTTTCAAAATTACTGTCTATGGTAATCACATATAATTTCTTGTTCTACATGCATTGTCTTGTTCTGTATTCACATCAGTGAAGCAGACAATATCAGTCACTGCAGGTGCAGTGACACTTTGGAATTACTGATGCTTAGCTACATAGATTTTCTCAGGTATGCATTTCCCTGAACTCTGTCACCATGTGCCCCATATAGAGAATGACTCTATGGTTGCTTGACAATAACCATGACTGAAAATCATAGGCAAAGAAACACACATTTAGTGGGTGAGAATACATGGAACTTTTCCACCATGACATGGTTATTTGAGAAAAATTGGGGCATGAGTTGTAGTGTTCATTTTCTGTTTGTTTCTGGCTCCCATTCACTTGTATGCTCACAATGAACAAATTCCTTGTTCTGGGAAGACACTAACACACCCTTCTCCTCCCTAATCCAACATATTCATGAAGAAATTGAAAGAAGCCTTTAAAGCCACAGAGACAGGAATTTCAGGCTGATGAAAGTTAAAGAGTCTAAAATATTACCAAAAAATGTCCACAATGTTTCCAAATACTTCTAAGGAAACATTTGCTTATGAAAACTCAGAGGATGTCTTTTGTTCCTTCTCTTGTCCTCTCTAAGTTAGGCACAGACAACATGGAGAAGGAAAATGTGTGTTGCAGAAGCTAAAGCAGGCAGAGGCTAGTAAAGTTTTAGCAGCAAGTCAATGCCTAGGTAGTAGCTGGCCAAGAAGTCTGGACTTATGAATTACTGGATGAAATGTAAGAATGGAATGGTGTTGGTCCTGCAACCTAGAATTGACTGGGTAAACACACCTGGGATCAGGCTAAGGTCGAGAAAATGGGAGAAAGAGAGGACAAAAAAAATTAAAGTCAGATTTATGTTGCAAGGGAAGAAATGTCGTTGATGGGGTTGACAAACCAGGCTTATAAATCTCTATTTGTTTTATAAGCTAGTGGCTGACCGGTTTGCTGTTCTGAGAAATTATTATATAAATTTGATTTGTGCTATGCTGAGAAAAGGCTCAGAAATAAAGCTTCTGGCCATAGCCATTGTAGCCTTCCAGAGAGTAGGAGCACAACCCTGTAGATTGTCTGCTGAGTGGGACAAGGCAAGCAGACAAGTAGGGTTCTGGGCTATGAATCCCAGTTTTGGGGAGCCACCTCACCCAAAAAGGAAAGGAGTGCAGACCAACCCCTCTATTCAGTGTTTCCTAATCATTATTTCCATTCTGCATGCCTGGTGTTGTGACACCTGCTCCCAGCTGCCTCAGGCTCCCCTTTTCACAGACATTGGAGGAAAAATGGGGATCTAACTTAAATTTTCTCTCCTAAGCCACATGCCTGATTTATAGCCTTTTTAGTATCAGCAGCAATATCTAAATCTCATCTGAGCCTTAGTGCTGCCGCATAAATGTTACTCAGCAACTTTTTGGCAGCGGCAGGGATAAAAACCCATTCTCCTGGGGATCACATAACTCCCTTAGCCAAAGGACCTCATTTTGTTAATCTCAACACTTCTGGCTCCTTTCCCTGTGTTTCTTCTTCTTGATGACAAATTATGCAGTGGGCTCTACATACAAGATGCTTCCCTTGTGACACTTTGATTCACTTCCTTCCTCCATCCCCCGCTAAAAGAAATCAGGATTCTTCTACAGGTAAAAAATATGGGGGGGGGCAGGGGGAATTGTGTGATCTTGCAAGCAAAGTCTGAATCTTAACACATGGGATCTAATTAAAACTGTACAGACAGGTTTTTAATTTTTAATTCTTGATTTTTTTAATATAGGTTTGCAGCTTGAATTATGTGATCTTAACCTATGTTATGTGTAATGCTTTTGAATATTTACATTGTCTTTTATATTGGACTAACTTTCTACCACCTTTTCTCCCCATTCATTTGTAAACTCTATAGCATACAGACACATAACATAAGTGCTTTTGAGTGAATTTTTTCCAAAAGAAATTCAATTTGGATTTTATTAATTCATTTGATAACAAAATGGCCATCAGTGTAGTGTCTTCATTTGCTTATTTAATTTGAACAACAGTGGAAGTGCTGTCAAATGAAGACAAAGGTGATGGGATTTTCCTATTTTCCTGGGTTTACCTGTAAATTTTTTATACCTTTGGGATGTCATAGGTATTTATGGTGAGAACAACAGAAGACAAGGAGATTTTGCATAGGTTTTTGTTGTCCTTAGATGCTGATCGTGTCCTAACTCCTAGGACAGTCTTGTGATGTAAGAGCTACAGGAGGAGATACCGTTTCATGTCATTTTCTTTGTCCAGGCATACTATGGGAAAAAGGCAATAAAAGACAGTAGTGGTATTTTGTGTTCAATGCACTTGGATTTTGCAAAAAGGCTGAGATTTGGTGAGAAGCCCCAAAATGCTGGTACAAACCTTACTACGTTCTTCATGTTGAATCTAAATACTTGTGTCCATTTATATGTAGAATTGCACCTGTGTTGTAGGAATGAGCAAAAGTGCCCTCACAAGCAAACAACTACCTTGAGTATATAAAAATACTAGCCACCCAAAATTTCCTTCAGCATTTTACTACAGATGACTATATCCTTAATTCTACAAACCACTCCTTCCCTGGTGAGGCTTGTCTGGTGTTGATAGTAGAAAATGGTGAAATGCGAAGTTTCAAAAGATATGGATGGCATCTACCAATGTGCAGTTTAGATTTGTATGGAAAAAAGTGACTGTTCACAGAAAAATGTTCATTGTGAACTCTGTAATTTTAATTCTGTAGTTTTTTGGTTTTTTTAATGCCATCCTTTTGGTGGTATTTCTATTCCTTTAAAAATATTTTAATTACCCAGATTTTTTCTTTATAAGGTATTATCTTTTCCATTTAAAAAAAAAAACCACTAAAACAAACGTTCTGCTTATCATCTAGCTTGCAGTACAACTTGGAAAATACAAGAAAGATATTGTACTGTTTTCACACATCCCCTTCTCATTTTCCTGCAGTGTACTGGAAATTTGTGTCAGAGTCTGTGTCTTTGGCTGACCTTCAGGAAAACTCCATTAATGTGTTCTAGTGTGGAAAGATGAAATATGTCTGTGAGATGAGTGAAGCAGTAGTGAGGAAAACCCCTGAATGCTTAAAGAGAAAGGAAGTCAAAGGGATTCAGTCAAATCTGAGACTGTAAGACATTCTCTAATAGTCTTGGTGTTTGAATTATCTGAACATATTATTATGTATTTTATAGGAATTTTTATATTAATTTTAATGAGAGTTGCAAATATCCTGATTATTTTCATTATTTTAATTGAGTGGTCTACACCCCAGAGAATGATCACCCATGTTCCGCCATGTGGACTGTATTAACAACCTCTTAAATGCATCTTCTATTTGCAAAGGTTCTGAATGCACAGTGTGTTCTTAAGAGTCCAATTAAAGAGCTTGCCTGTAAATCAGGAACAAAACCAACACAAAAAGCACAAATCAGCTTCTGTGAAGGTATGCTGTTGCCAGCAATAAATGTGGGAAAAGCCATTAAAATGGTTATGGAGCCAAATAAAGGCTCAGGATTATTGGACTGTTTGCACTGGCTGTACATACAGTTTCAACAAAATTAATGCCTATATTAAACATGCTAAAATTAGGCTTCAAAGAGTGTTTGATTACAAAGTAGGTGAAAAACCTGTAAATTTCAGTTCACTGCTCTTAGTGTGCATTTTCAATTTCTTTGCTAGGAAAAGTGAAGCTCATATAGCTTCTGATTGAATTATGGCTAAATTATTTTAACTCTTAAAACCAGGTTTTCATTCCAAATCCACATATTTACATTTAGAGGCTATTTTCTGTAAACACTTGTTCAAATGCACTCACAATGTTTGCTTTCCATGTCAATAAACATTTTAGCTATAATACTGTGCAAAAGTAGCCATGCTTGTTCAAGGGGAGCCTGCTGACCAAACCTTCTTGCTCCAGCTACAGGAGGCACTGTGCTCTCAGGCTCTCATCCTGCTGAGGGACTTCAACCACCCTGGCATCTGCTGAGAAAGAAGCACGGTGAGCTTCAGGCAATCCAGGAGACTCCTGGAATGCGTAACTTGCTGAGCCAGGTGATAGGCAGCCCTGCCAGAGGGGATGCAGTCCTGGATCTCTTGGTCACAGGCACAAAGGAGCTAATTGGGGATGTCAAGAATGGAGGCAGCCTGGGCTGCACTGATCCCATGCCAGTAGAGTTCACAGTCCTGAGGAATATGGGTCATGTAAGGAGTAAGGTTAGGCCCCTGAACTTTAGTAAAACAGACTTCCAGCTCATCAAGGAGATAACAGGATCCCCTGGCAGACTGCCCTCAGTGACTAGGGAGTGTGGCAGGGCTGGCAGATCTTTGAGGAAGCCTTCCACAGAGTGCAAGAGCTGGCAATCCCCAGGAGCAATTGATAGGACAAGGGAGGCTACAAACCAGCGTAACTGCATAGGGAACTGTTGCTCAAACAAAAGTGCAAGAAACGAGTGCACAAGCAGTGGAAACTAGGTCTAGGAAACTATTGGGAGAGGATAAAGGTGCAGTTTGGTTGTGAAGGGATGGAATGAGAAACGACAAGGTGATGTTCCAACTGAATCTGGCAAGGGATGCAACAAATGACAGGAGCTGACGTTGTCCAATCTGGAGAGAAGAAGGCTCCAGGGAGACCTAATCGTGGTTTTTGAGTACCTGAAGGGAGATTACAAGAAAGATGGAAAGAGACTATTTGCAAGAGCATATACTGCTGGGACAAAGGGGAATGGTTTCAAAAAGAGAGTATGTTTAGGTTAGATTTTAGGAAAAAATTCTTTACTATGAGGGTGGTGAGGCACTGGCACAGGTTTCCCAGAGATATTGTGGATGTACCATCCCTGGAAATGTTCAAGGCCAAATTGGGTGGGGCTCTGAACAACCTGGTGGAGTGAAAGGTATCTCTGCCTGTGGTAGGAGGTTTGATACTGCATGAACTTTGAGGTCCCTTCCAACCCAAACCCATTCTATAATTAAAAATAGAATATATAAAAATAGAAATAAATAGAACATATAGAAAATAGAAATGAATAGAATATATAAAAATATATAAAAACCCATTCTGTAATTCTATGATCAGGATACATATGAAATCAGGAAACAAGACAATATAAGAGGGATTCAGTTGCCTAAATTAAGGTGTCCAGTGTCACTTAGGACGTGTTTTACCACTCAAGAAAACTACACAGGGCTGATGTGGTACTTAGGGTGACTCTGACATCCCTGTGCAGCAGCAAGAGAAAGTGCACAATGCCTAAAATGACAATGTTTGGGTAAGCAAATCTCATGATGCAGTTCTGTTGATGTGCACCTTAAATCTGTCAGGATTTTCATAGTCTTCACACTAGTCAATAACTGAGGAACTGAAGGACAGTGCTAACACAGCTTTACAGGTGAGCACAAGACAATCCTCAAAGCAGAAGGAGAGAAAACAGAAAGGGTGCTTGCTGTTCTAGACTATAATACATAATATCTAGACTGTAATATAAATGATCATCTGGAATGGCTGATAGAAGGAGCTGATCCCCTATTTTCAATACTGAATGAGAGATGGTAGTTGGGAGATGGTACTTAATGAGTGGTGAAATTCAAAAAGAAGTATAATATGACCAAAAGGACAGAAAGAACCTGAATGAGATGCTGTGAATTTTTTTTTTTTAAATAATTTTATTTTTGGGAGGGGTGGATTTTTTAATATGCTGACTGGATGTAGGGTCTTTACCAAGATCTTAATCAAAGATGCTGCCTACATCTCTGGAAGATGCAGACAGACTGGCAGCATTCCCCTCTGGGAATGAGAGGATGGGGAAGTATGCCAAATACTGCTTAACAAATCCCTGAACAGTGCACTCAGTAACAAATTCCTAAAGATGAAATGCATTGACAGTGCTAGCCATTTTCAGCCCTTTCCTTTTGCAACAATTTTATTGGACTGTGATAGTTGTGTGGCTACCTTCAGTGGGGCTTTATGTGATAGCCATGTCTAACGTGTAATCCTTCATCTCTATGCCATTCTGCCAGACCTTTTGTAGCTTCCATTGCACACTGAGCTCAGGTTTCTCCCAGGCATAACAAGAGGTAAAAGAAAAAAAGGTTATTTGATACAAACCCCAGTTGATTTACCATAAAAGGTTTTCTCTTCTCCAGAAGATAGCACATCTGAGATAGAATGACATGGGTGCTGAGTCAACCTGATGGTTTTCCAGTTCAGCACAGGCTCTTATTGATGCTGTAACACGGCTGCTGTGTGGAGTGATCTTTTGAATGCCTCAAGAATTTAAAACACTTGTCTCATGCATTTTGCAGGTCCTGTTTGTAACAGAGGACTCTCTGGATTCAAAAAGCTATACACGCATTAGATTTTTGGCTTCAGACAGGAGCTCACTATTGCATTCTTTTGCACTGAATAGAGGCTTTTACAGTGTAAATGTGCCTTTATCTAATTCATAGGGTTACTTCCAGCCAGCCAACAAAACTGCAAGTAACTGTGCAGTTGTTAAGTGGTTATTTTATTTCATCTTGAACAGGTTAGATTTTTTTCTTTATTATTTTTATCTCCCATCAGGGTAAAATGAAAGAAGGCTGGAGGCATAGGGTATGTACAAACTCACTTAGGTCTCTCTTTTATGTGAATTCCTACATCAGTGAATTTTTTGCATTAGATCTTCCTATAACATCTTCGTTGCCTATTCTGTTCTGATATTTCTGTTGATGATTGATTATACAGCTTTCATTCAGAAAGACTGCAATGTACTATTTTGTTTATGTGAAAGCTCTCAGTTTAAGCACCCAATTGAATGCAGCCTTTTTCCGAATCCTGTGGTTATTCCAAAGCACTGAGTTACCTATTACCTTTGCTCCACTGCTCCTCCCTCTGCACCCAGCCACATGGGGCACTTTCTCACTTCTGTCAGCTTTGCCTGTCACTGGATCCCCAGTGAAAAGTCGATTCAGCCTCTGAAGGGACTTAAAACTCCACTAGCAAAAGAATGAAAAATTTTCATCTGGTTTTATAAGCTGAACTGACTCAACAATAAGTCAGAGCAGGCACAAAGAATAGGGCAGGACACAGCACCTACAAACAGGTCCTAACCTGATGAAGGGAGATGAAGGAGCTGAATCACCCCTCTGGAGGTGTTTTGATGGCACGAGTGTTTTAAATGAGCTCACCTGTCTAAGAGCAGACAGAGGTTAATTAATGGCAATTGTCTGAGCTGGACTTGTCTTGGACCAGAGTTCAGAGACATATGCCCTTTAATGCAAGCAGCCATGCATGCAGCTTCTGCCTGTTCTTAAAAGTAAGGCAGGTTCACTAATGCTTCTTCTTATTAAAGCCTTCAGACTAGTTTAACACCTTAGCTTAAATGAGAAGTTATCAAAAACAGCCCCTCCTGCATCAGTCTATTTAAAAAAAAAAAATCTTTCTTGGTGTTACTGACAAATCTATCAATAAGATGTGCTAAGAAAGCTGCTCCATGTGATATAGCTGTAAGTAGTATATTGTATTGGTTGCATTTTGGGGTCTCCATCTGAATGGAAAGATCCATGAGGATGTTGCCTGGACAGAGTAGTGAATCACTCCAATAAGTGAGCCCATTTGTTGCCCCATTTCTATTGTGCAGAGAACAATGTAAACAAAGAGAAGCAAGCACTAGAAGGGGTGTATTTCTGTCGGCTTTGGTTTGGCTACTCATCTAAGACAGTGCCCTGGGCTCTGGTTCCTTCTTGCTGGTCTGCAGATATAGATAGATACTGAGGATCAGCTACAGATAGAAGTCTCAGGCAAAGAGGCTTGGACACCAAACTCCCCAGCCTTGTCAATGGCTGGGCTGGTTTGCAAATTCTTCATTCTTGGCTGCCTACAAGCCCAAGTTCATTAGTATATTTGGACAGCCCTCAGTTTCCCTGGCCCAGCCCAGCCTCCTGTCTGAGGATGAATGCACTATCCAGGCAGCGTAGGCTTGGGTGCCCTTGGGCAAAAGATTCCAGTGTTTGCCACCTGGGTTGTTGCAAGTCCGTGAACAGTATTTGGGTCAAAGTGGATTCAGTGTAAAGTGTCTCTCACAAAGATTGTGCATCAATCTGCTTCATCCTGGCATCCCTGTATGCTCTCGTTATCTATTTGTGATTTCCTAGCTGTCCTCTTTTCTTGGTCCCAAACTTCAGTAACAATAATCATGACAGTGCATTGCCCAAAACAGGTTCAGAAGAGACACCTTTTCATGACTGGCCTCATCTCTCTGCATGCTGTGTATATGATGCTCAGTAGCGGGATAAGGATAATGGGGCACCTCAGGGTGGGATTAGTGTGGCACAACCTCCTCATAGGTAGGAAGAAAGTGGCCAAGAGAGCAACAAGCCCCCAGCTTATCTAGAAGTGCTAATAAATCACACAGGGGCTCAGGAGGAGTGCATGTGGGACAGCCCAAAACTCAGTGAGTGCTGCTGGACCAGATCTGAGCAGGCAACAGAACAAATCCATGCAGGGATTTGACTCAGCTGAGTCAAAGGCCCTTCATTCTTCCTAAAGCATGGGCTTATTTTTGTTTCTGGGTGTTCAGTTTAACAGCATCCCTTCTACCTCACCTTTTTACAGTTAGTATAGCTACAAACGGATACACCCACAACCTTCTAAGTGCTGTGCTTACAGACCTTCTTATGGGAGATATAGAGACAGAAATACAGCACAGTTGAGGCAATTTATCTCTAGAGGAGAAAATTCAGGAATCAGAGGCACGATAAACTCACTGTGACATAAGAAGTTAGTACGTGCTCAGTTGGGGTCTGTAGCTGCTGGTGTCTGTGAATGCTCTCAGCCAACTCCTCACACATCAGACCCTACACGAGAAAGGTTCAAACTGTGGTATATCATGCCACAGCCAAAGCTGTCTGAGTTTCTGAACAGGGATAATTGTTTTGCCTTAACTCACAGATGGCAACTGGATAATCTACAGTCTAGGCCCTGACCAAGGAACTCTTGTAGCACTCTGCAGGACCTACCTTTTTGATAAATCTCTAGACTTTGAAAAGCTGTGTGTTCATAACACCTTGTGACTAGCTTGTCTTAGAAATTAAGGAGTGCTTTTTGCTGAACATAAATAAGGATATAGTGCAACTCAGTGAATTTCATTGAAGTACTTCTGGATTTACTTTAGTATAGCTGACAGCAGAATCAGACTCTACATGCGTTGGCATGTGCTCTATAGGACATTGTATGAAAAAACAACAAAGTTATCCTTCTAAAACTATGTTTCAGCTTGCTGGTGGATCTGAGCTTTAAACACTCCGCTCTAGTCTAATGCCAGAAATTGTACCCACTTTCAGATCTCTCTATTTTAAACTGCTTGCCAACACTTGAAAACTGTAGGTGTAAAATACGGTTAAGGAGTTTTACACTCTGAGACTTGCCAAAGAAAGTCCATGTCTCCTCCATATTAATGACGTATATTGTAGCATGTCTGGAAAACTATGACTTTAATTAGGGAATATTTTAAAAACTCTTAAAAACATAGCTAATTGCAGTATATTAATGCTACTTCTTAGAATTATAAGTTTGAAAATGTTTTTGTTTACTCTTATAAATGGAAAGAAGTCAGTGTAATACCATGTTGAAAGTTTCAATTCCGTCTGGTTAATCAGAGAACAGGTATATGCACAAGAAAGATTTCACATGACGGAGCTGTGCACACAAATATCTTGTGCAGATTTAACCTTGTGAGTTGGAGGCTTGTCCTGTTTGTCAGCTGAAAGCTAACCTTGTACTGGAATTTACGAATAGGAGCAGAGCCACAGGAATGGATTTTACTCCTTTAGTCAACACTCATTAGCTCACATCTGGAACAGTGCATCCCATTACGGGCCTCCAATGCAAAAAAGATGTTGATAAATGGCAGCAAGTTCAGCAGGGAGCCACCGAGGCTGAGGGGTCTGGGCTGATTCAGCCTGCGCTGCTGCCTTCCAGCCTACAAGGAACTCACTGTGAAGACAGAGCAAGGCCGAGCTGCACGGGGGGAGAACAAGAAACAATGATGACAAATTGAAAGAGGGAGATTACAATTAGATATATGGAAAAACTGTCTCCATTGGGATAACTTTTTATTGGAAATGGTAAACTAGAGAGACTGTGAAACTGAACAACCTGTTTCGATTCCAGTTTTGACCCTGCTTTGAGCAGGACACTGCCCAAGAGAACTAACTCTCTCTTGTCATTCCCAGCCTATGTGAGTCCATGATATTGTCATCTGATAGAGTCATTTGCATCAGTGAGAGTGGATGTAACAAGCTATGACAAGAAAATGAAAGTTTATTTTGTCTGGGTGCAAATCCAAATCCATCGAGCAATTTAAAGTAATAGCAAATGTCTAGGAATTATCTTTACCTGGCTTTCTCTGCCCTGTACTTACTGAGTCAGTAATGCCAAGCCAAAATAAATGAGAGTAGAATTAGTCCATTGAAGTTACTTCTGACTTACTATGCAAAGTAAATAGCTGTGTGAGCTTAAACAAAACTATATTGTCAACTGAAGAAAAACTAAAAAACCCCAAATGCACAAGAATGAAGAGAGCAGAAAACCTGAAAAATGAAGGGCCAAGTTGTTTTTATTTTTTTCCATGATGTTTCAATACATTTTGGGCAAATAAATGGTTTTCCCTTCTCTTTTTTGGCCCATACTCAAACTTCAAAATCTGCAGCTACAGCATAGCTGCAATATGGATTTTAGGATGCTTGGTATTCCTATAGTCTGATGTTTGGGATAACAGTCTCCATTTAGCTTCAGCTCAGATTGTCAAAAATGTAGGTAATGCCCAAGTTTTGAATGGACTCCAAGCATTCTGCAGGGTATAACCATCCTTAGCACTTCTGCTGGAGCTTATCACTGCAAAAGCTGATGGGACAGCTGAAAGCTTTGTTTTGGCAGGGCTGTAATTTAGTTTGTGGTTTTCATACATTCACTCTGGAATATAAGCATGGTCTAGAGTATGGCAAGCAGCATACACAGACATTTATTGCAGTCTTTGGTCCATCCCTTGGTACAGTTTCCAAAGCAATGCAGATGCAGCAGTTTTAACATCAGTTGGTGTTCAATATTCTTGTGAGCAAGTCTCCGGTCTTGCGGCATTAAGTCGTGATGGACCAGTTGCACAAGTATACACGCATTTGATTTGTAATCACCTTCACATTTAATCACCAGAACCAGTCTGATATTCTTCTAACATTTGCTTAGTATGGATTCAAATGGTGTATCCTTATTGGTCTGAGCACCACAGAGAAACCTAACCAAGAATTAAAAACTGACCCTGAGATCTCCGGTTGTGTGCAAGTGCTGTACATTGTTGCCACTTTTAATTCTGAGGAGGAAAACAAGCTACGACTCACTGTCGATCTTCAGAATAGCAATGGCTGAATGGTTGGGTTAACACCGATTTCTAAGATGGAACCTTCATTTAACTTTGTTGACATGGCAATTATTTTAAAAACAGATAGATAAAAAGAGCCATTAATCTACTTTCCTTCAGTATTTTCAAACATGCTGCAACATAAAATGCCTGATAAAATTATTAAGGTTATTTATTTCAGTCTCGTTGCCTTTACATGTCTGAATGGCACCCAGCCATAAGGCTACTCAGTTTAGTGTTTAATATGTGCTGGCACACTCCCCCACCCCTCATTTTTTAAATTAACTTGCTGGAGTGTTCTGGTTTATATGTTAAATCTAAATACATATATTTCATCAATTTAGTGGGAAGAAAGCACAGAATAGTTTTAGAAAACCCAAAGCTGTTGTCTTTTTGCTTTTGTAACATCTTGATAGGTAATGTTTTTCCTTATGTATGTTCTGTAATCAAAAGATGCAGAAAAGAAGTGAGGGAAACTGACTTTTGAAACATAGCTACTTTGGTGAAAGGTAGCAGTCCTGAATCAAAACACAAACAAACTGCTTATGTTCCCCAACATATGGGCTGCTATATAGTGTAAAGCTGATTATCCAAGATTTTACTTCTTTCACTTAGTAGGTTTTTTTGAGCCTCATTCTCCCCCTCTGGCTCAAACTGAGTTGTACCTTCCTTGTCGAGGCACGCCTTTGGTTCTAATTGCTCTATCTGGACTCTACTCAGGATAGCTAAAACTTCCCGAATCTGGCTTCATATGTTATATTTAACATTTTAAAGATAAGCGCAGGCTTGATTTTAGTTTAGACTTTGTAGCAAGTAAATTTTGTAACCAAGAAAACAGAAGATAAACCACAGATAAAACCACAACAATTTCTTAATTAAGAGAGAACACCCTCCAGCAGTGGTTTTAAACTAAAAGGCGTTCTCTTTCTTCCCATTTCCACCATTGTGGCTGCTTTAAATCTCCATGTTCTGGTTACCATAGGGTATATGGCCAGAAAAATACAAATTAGTCTCAACATTGGTCCTGGTAATTTAATTATAGCACAGATAGTGATTCTACAACCCTTGTGTTGTGAATCCATGTACTTAGGCTACAATACAGTAGAATAGATTTAATTACTTTGGTTTAGGATACCAGGGGTTATGGCACATCTTATATAGTTTCTCAGAAACCTTGAATATTATGAAACTTAGAGGTCTGTTTTTCAAAAGGCCCAATGTCATAAAGCATAGATGTCTGCATTGCTCTATAAGATCTGTATCATTTCCTCCAAAGGAGAGCTGCAAGAGTCAGCAACTTAAGTGGAAGTAGTTTGTAACAGTCAATAAGAGATACTGAAGAGAAGAATATATCTTAACTTGTTGAATCATTTAGTAATTTACATTGGAATCTCTCTCTGAGATTGCTTCTCGAAGCAACCCAAAACGTGTTAGGGCAGATTGTCCAGCGTCATGTGCAGTTGAACTCTGAAGGTATCCAAGGGTGGAGATCCCACAGCCCATCTGAGCAACCTATTGCAGTGGTTTATCACCTTCACTGAGAAGACTTTTTTCCTTGATTGTACAGAGAATTTCTTGTGCTGAAATTTGTGTTAATTGCATCTCATTTTTCCACTGTATACACCTCTGAGAAAAATTTGGCTCCAATTTCCCTATAACCATTTCATTCCCTTGCAGGTGGAATACAATTAGATTTCCCCTTTGATCCCCAGGTTGAGCAAAGTTGTCTCTGATTCGCTCCATACTTCCCACATGTCCTGATAATTTTGGTGGTCTCCACTGGACTTGCTCTAAAATGTACAAGAAAGATCACAACTGGACATAGCATTCCAAACACAGTTTCACATGTGTCAAATAGAGGGGAATAATCACTTTTCCTGAATGTTGCACAGTCTTGCTAAGTAAGTCCAGGATGGTGTTGATCTGCTGCTGGCTCCTGCTCAGATTGCCATCCATGGTGTCTGGTGGTAGTTTACTCATCCAATCTATGTGTCTACAAGGGAGCTATGGGAGACTGTCTATAAACCCCTTCTAAATCACCACTTTACATATACCAAAAATAATGCAACAAGAAAGGAACCCTCATTTCTGTATTAACACTGCAGTGCTAATTGAAACTTAAGTGTAGTCAGATGCTATTTTTCTTTGGGAATGAAGAAGCTCAGATGCTGAATGCAGACAGTGAACTATTCTGATGACCGAGAAGCTGCTTTTTATATACAGTAATGCCTCATAGACAAGGTTCACTTAAAGCAGTAGCTTTGTACCAACGGCTGGCAGTGAATTACCAGAAAATTATGTATGTCTCAGTGTGGTGATGGGATTGTTATACACCTATTTTTGTCACTGTTGTGGTGTTGCATTCTTGGGCATGACTCACCCATGAAATTGTCTTTCTGGAATGAAGCTGGTAGCTTACTTTGCAATTTTCATTTTAACTGGAGATACAACATATGATTGAGTGAATTCATGAGCTATTTTTTCACCATAACAGTATATTTTTGAAATTTTCGGTTTGATTTGTGTAGAAGATGCAGCAGTATTTTCTGACAAGTTATTGTATTTAATGGCACTATTGGTGTAGCAATTATAGTCCAAGCCCTTAAGCAAGACCAGAATTGTAGGCGGTGGCAATACCTCTTACTGGAGAAACTGAAACAGACAGAAATATTAGGCACACAAACCATACTTTGGATCTAAACAGAAGTAGCAGATGTCAAAGCTAAATACAAGTTTAACTAAATTTGTATTAATAAGACAATTTTGGAAAATGGGAGACAGGTATCCTCTGTCTTTCAGACAGAAATTCCCGACTTGTTTTTCTCCTCTTGTTCATATAACCATGACCTTGTTCTCCAGGATGAGGTTCTGGAAAAAGGAAAATTGACAATTTTCTTATTAAAAGTTGATGACTGTTTCATACAAAGAACCTAAGTCAAGCGCCCTTGAAGAGAAAGCTACATAATGAACCATAGA
Source organism: Origma solitaria (assembly GCA_013397895.1). NCBI lineage: Eukaryota > Metazoa > Chordata > Aves > Passeriformes > Acanthizidae > Origma > Origma solitaria. The sequence goes on along the minus strand of VZRL01002523.1, from coordinate 1,035,436 downwards.
GAAAAACAATGAACCTAGAGCAAGTCAAAGACATTGCAGCAGCAGCCGGAAATCGGAAGTTCTCTTTCAAAACACAGATGATACCAAACAGTGGCTTAATCATACTATTCATATACTTTCTTGATAAACTAAACCCACATAGAGAATAAATATACCCTACCTAGCTTCCCTGTTTGTACAGCAACCCTGTGGGATTGTTGAGTGAGATGTTTTTTTATCTAGAAATGAGACTTTGTGATGCGATCTTCTTATAATAGACAACAAATTGCCATTGCATGGCTGAAATTATCTTCTGTTTACTGGCAGCATTTTGAAGACAATGCTTAAAAATTTAATAATCCTCTGTTTTGCTTAACTAGAATAAAGGTTAAGACACTTGTATAGTTGATGAAGAAATCAACATCTCTGCCATTACCCAAAACCAGTCACTTGGCAGCCTTTCCAAGAAAAAAACACAGGTAAAGAGATGGTGAATAGTACACTCATCATTAATTTGCCAAGATAACATATTAAGGTGATTTGGGTCAAGTTACTGGTTGCTCAGCCAAACGTTCACAGCTTCACTAAACCCTGGGAGTAGCAGGAGAAGTTGAGGAAGTTTGTAAGAATGTTCAGTTTGGCAAAGAAGTGGGGAGGAGGTCTTGTCTCTCCAGCAGGAAACCTTCTCCATCAGCTTATAATGACAGGGACAGTGAGCAGGGGAATTAGCTTAGGAAATCTTCAAGGAGCAATAGTTAGCTGCAATAGAAGAGCTCAGAGGCAGGAAACGACAAGGACTGAGTCGACCTCCTGTTTTCAGAGTTCTTCTTTCATGAGCTCATAGGCCTATATTCTCATAGGTCTGCTAATGGTGAAAGACAAAAGTGTTTTTTTCTTAGGTTAAGGGCTCTATCTCCTTTCATGTGGGTTCAACATTTTTATCAGCCTTAAGGAAAGTTTCATTCATAAGAGATGAAGAGAGCTGGCTCTCCCTCGAATTCCCCCTACAATCAGAAAGATACAACTCTGTGTTTATGTTAAGGACAGAGGGACAGAGTGCTCTGTGCTGTGTCTTACTGCCTGCTCAGTCAATTACTTTTCCAGTAATTTGAAGCGATTAAACTTAAACAAGAAAAGGAAAGACTTCAAAAGGCAGTGGCTATGCTGTAGCACTGATATCAGTCAGTTCAGTAAAGGCCTTCAGCACTCTCCTGCAGATTCATTTCAGACGTACATGTAAAATTTCTACTCTTCATGGGCAATAGAGATGAGCTGCTGATGGAATACAGGTGGATACCACTAGGATAACCTTGAGTCTTTCTCTTAATTCTATTGCTTTTAGGATATCAGAAAGTGTTAGGCACATCCTGCCCTCAAACATGTCCCCTAAAATAACAGTGAAAAGGAGTGTCTTATGCTGCCTGAAAGCACATCCTTGCTGACAAGAATTATAGTTTCAATATTGTTTAATATTTATTGACCAGTTCTTTGATCAGAACAGAGTTATTTACTGTAGTTCCTCCTTCCTGCTAGTCTTTAGGCACACTGAGGTCATTAAATCATTAATTTATATAGAAGTTTCCTAAAACATGGCTGCTTGCACAGACTTAGAGTTTTCACAGACAAATGAAAGCACTAGAATAATTTGCAGGTGAAATTTAAAGCATTGTTTAGTATCAACTGTAGAATATACGTGCAGTAAACATTTTTTCCTAGTTCTTTTCAGCTGTGGTAAAACAAAAAGCAGAGAGACCTAGGTACAATATGGTCCTGCAGAACTTGTGCTAGTCATGCTGAAATGGAATATTTTTATGGTTTCAACTCTAAACTGGAAAGATCTTTCTTTCTTTCTCTCTTAAAAAAAATTAATTTGTTCTCTTTTGAAAAACTATAAATCGAAGCTTCTATAATGTTGGTGCACCAGATTTCACTAAGCAGTAATTTAACATGCATTACTGTTTATCTTTATGGAAAAAAATACAGATCACAAGCATTTTTTTCTTCCCCCCTCACTTAAAAGTCCTCTTGCTGTCATAGGTCCTTAGTAATTTGAACTACTAGAAGTGTCTTCCAAGGAGTGGGAAAACAGACAAAGTAACAGGTCTGTTTTCCAAACTTTTTTGTGTTCCGCCTACAGTTGGCAGAAGTAAAGCATTTATTTCTATGGAAAATGTCAGCAAAAAATCTTAGATAGGATAGCCTTTGTGGTTGCAGAAAGCCTGATTTGTTACACAATGCAGAGTGGATGGACAGCAAACCAGCTAGACTGAAGTCTTTCTCTCTGCTGCTCTAATGTAGCATCAATCATTCCACTGTGGCTGACAAGGCACATAGAACTTGCAACTGGGAGGTGTCTTCTTCATAAATATGTCTGTTAGATAAGGGAAGATGCTGCTCCTTTTCAGAACAGCAAAGAAACAAGCTTCAGAATGCAAGACCAGGCCTGTCCCTTCAAATTAAATCTTGGCTCTCAGGAATCCTGCAGTGGAGGAAATCTTTACCTTTATGGAGAGCAGTGTTTATGGAGCCAATTATCTATGTTTACTGCAGCTGGCAACAAAGTCATCATGAAGTGTTTTTCCTAAAAGGAAAACTGCCCATCCATACAGAAGGTGAGGATCTGGAGATTGCAAATTGTGGAGGGTGTTATTACATTTATTTGCTTACAAAAGCAGCAAACGCAACTGCTCTACTGTCTTCTCATTAGCTTTTCTGATCTGTATTACACTACTTCTTAACCCCATTGTGCCAGCTGATGCAGAAATAATATCCAGCCCTTTTTTTAGCTGAACCCCTTTAATACTTTTAGGTGGGGCTTTCTCAAACATGAGAAACATTTGCATAGAAGAAAGATTGCTGTATGTCTGTGACAGCAATCTGAGCTGCAAAGAGAAATTTCATTACCTGGAACCAAAAGTGATTTTACCTTAGACAACCTCAACATCCAACAGTCTGAGTCAGCAGGAAAACCACTTCAGAGTTTTACACTAGAACAGTAAGTGCAGGTTACTCCCCAAAGAAATGCAGTAATAAGGCTGTCCACCTAATGAACCTTCATATCTTCTGGAAGAAATTCTGCTCCTACTGAAGTTTTATAGGATTTTCCCACTGACTTTTGAGCAGCCAGTAATTCGATTCTTAGAGCTGTTCATGCTCTGCTATCTCCCTTCCTGGAGTGAATGGAGAACACCTGTGCAATTACTGATGTTTAGATTCAATGTTTTTGATAAAATATTCAAGAGATTTTAATTCTATTCTGGTCAGAAATTTTTAGGTCAGCTTTCATCGGTTGTTCGGTGGGGTTTTTGAATGTCGACTATAGCATGACAGGCATGCCTATATACTGGCTAGTTTTTCAATAACATGGTGACGTTGCTGCTTTTGAGGGATCTGTATGATTCTCTTCCTACCTGAAGAGAATTATACCATCTCAGCCTTTTCAAAGTCACCAGGTTAACATCAGAAAGAAGACAAACAAGTAATATTGTTTATTGTTACTACAAGCATACAATTACTACTGTCCAAAATCTATATATTCATTGAGCCTTCCCAGTTTTATTTTAATAACAGCCTTTTTGGATATTCTATGTCTTCCCATTCACTTACACACACACAGAAGTCAGAAATTCAAGATGTGCCTCTCCTTGATCCTCTTTAGGAATGGATATACTATTTACACTGGTGTAATGTATAATTTCTGATTAATGCTGGTATTTCAGACTTTAAAGTAGGTAAGACAACAGTCTTTCAGGGAAGATGTGAGCTTATTTTAACTTCCCTTTAATCTCCACTGTCCCAAGAAACTCTACCTTTTCTCTCTTTAATGTACAGAAAATTTATGAAGATAACTGGATTAAGAAATAGAAGTCAGTTTGGCTAAGGCTTACAATCAAAACTTTTAGGTATTCTTGAAGTCTCAGAAAAAGTGCACAGCTGTCAGCTCAGAATCTGAAATGTTTAAGTAACACAGAGCCTTCTGTAGCGTTTGGCCAGATCCTGAAACCCTTTTTCCTGTGACTCCTACTGAATAGTCCTCAGAAGTATTTAATGCCTTCAACTGCCCTGGAAAAAGAGATTGTTTTATCCAGGAATAATGTAGCTTGAGAAAAGATTGTGTCAAACAAACATCAGAAACTCAGTGTTTATGAGACTTCTAATGTTCAAGAGCAAGATCTGGGCATACGGATTTCCAGCATTTCATTGTTAGAAAACAAGAAAAGATATGAACGTGGCAGTTTTCTAATCAGTAGACAGACATGGGAAGTGTAATTTCTGTGATACTGACTCTTCTGAGAATTTGTGGTTTTATCCAGCTGAGTGTCTGGCCTGAACTTGGCTAGAAGATAAAAAAAAGCAGATCTAACTTTTTGGCCTATGGTATCATAGAAATTGTTCAGCAGAAACATGAAAGCCTGCATGAGCTGAACTGGAAAGCAAGAGGATATTGTGTAATAAATAGGAGTTGAGAAGATGACTGGGGAATAGCATTTTCCATTACACCAATTCAAAGCAGAAAACTCGGCCTCAATTTTTTTCTCCCTGTATGTTCTCCCTCTCAGTTTCTCAGAAAGGCACTCACTATGTTCCGATATAGATTCATTTCTCATTTCTTACATAAATATTAACAGACTGAATCATGAGGCTAAGTTCGTCATATTGAGCAGTTTCAAAGGAGCGTAGAACTGCCAAGAGTTCATGGTGGTTCAAGGGCTTTGCTTTTACAGACTTCTGCAGAGATTAAAAGTTAGATCCAATACAAACAGCCCTTTCACTAGGCTCTCACTGGCTGTGACAATGAAATAAATTTTTCAGAAAACACACCATTAATAGGCATCCTATCCTTGTTTCCAAAAGGACTATCTGTGTGAAGTAAGATAGATGCTAATTTTAGATACTTAAAACCAGAAATCATTGAGGAATAATGTCTTTAGAAGATAAGGCAGAAGGCAATTTTCTCTCTTCTACTGATGACTCAGAGCACGTGTTGCTACATAGCAACCTCTTCCCAGGGGAATACTTCTGTTTGATTCTAGTCTTTGGAAACTGCCCCTTTTTTCTACTTCTATGTCCCCCCAATAATTATAGTAGGCAGCCTCTGATTGCTCTATCACTGCATGTAGATTGAGTTTTGATACCTACGCAAAAAAGAAGATTACAACTAGCAGCTCTCACAAGCCTCAGAAGTGGATTTCAATACTGAGTTGCTTCACTACAAGTGCCTACAAGAATGCCAGTCAGTGGGAATTTTATTTGTAAGTTGTGCATTTAACAGTTAACAGCAGTACTAATGTCATGGAGCTATTGACAATAAATGGAAAACTTAAAAGTATTATTATTCTCCCAAAAAATGTAAACTTGCAGGTCACAGATGCAGCTACTACTTTTTTTGAGATACAATTTTAATTACTCTGAGGTAAGACATACTCCTTCAAGATGACCGTAATCTTCTTGCATGGAGAAGACTTTAAAGCTCACTCATTTAGTTCTTGACCCCTTTCCTGTCTGGTATTACCTTGTCTGGCACTGTCTTAATTATTTTTATAATTTCTAAAGCACCTTGTCAAAATATGTTATACTACTTTTTTAATGTAAATTTTGCAAATTAATTTATCATTAAATTAATGGTGAGGAACAGGTAAGGGCACTGAAAAGCAGATTTGATACTATTTTGAGATTCCCTAGTCCAGACAGAATCTGCTAGACCAAGGATCAGAGTCAGCATGACCAGAAAACTGCTGTGTTTTGAGGGCAGAATATCAGTGCACTGTGCATGGTGGTTGGTGATAATCTGGATGTCTCAAATGTGACACTGCTTTATGTAATGCAGATATACCATAATTCGCATTTTCAGTAACTTCAATAATCTAGGCATTTAAATTATTTAAGTGAAACTTAATGTGTTGAATTATCTACAGATTATAAAATTGTCATTGTGAAGGTTCATCTTCTTGAAAGAGCAGGAAATGTTTAGTCCTGCAATTCTTTTGAGGGACTATTTTTTTCTCTCTGGAGGATTTGACCTGTTGATTTATGAAGCAGAATGGGAGCTGTACCCAGCTGCAGCTGTCTGTCATGCTGTCACAATGCTCTTTCAGGGCATACACTGCTCTCTGCTGGAAGGTTGTTATGCAGGTGTTTGACGGGAGAGATCCACTGGAACCTCTCAATCAGCCTCCAGTGCCATCCAGGCTTGCTCGTGTATTTATGCAGCAAACTGGGTCTTTTCAATGTGGGGTAAGTAAGGTCATGCACTGCAAATCTTTCTTCATCTACACCAGCTTCTGGGCTCTTGTCTGGACACCATTTTTTATCTTCTGAAACAGTAGATGGCAAAATGTTCCCAGGTGAGGTTCCTGTGACTACTCTTCACTATTTTGTCCATGAACAAATCAGTTTGACTTCAAAGCATATTGTGATTTTTCTGATCACTTTTGACCTTGCGTGGGTACCTCAGCATTTCCCATCAGCTTGAAAAGTTTATGGCATGTTGTTTCTGTGAAGGTAAATGACAAAATTCCTACCATTTTAAACAAACACGAGCTGATTCCCAGTAGCACTGCCAGGTTAAAAATCTGTTTCTTTTTAAAATGGCAGAACATTGACTTAAGCCTTGGCAGTGGCTTCTGGGTCAGGTGCTGCCAGTGTGTGCAGACACACTGCTGCTTGGCATCCTACGAGCATAGCTCTATCTCTTGAGGGTGTGAGAACAGCTCCTGCTGGGAGGCATTAGCAGAGAATGGGTTAAAATAGCTCTGCAAGAGAAAAGAAGATGTAGGAATGGAAACTGAAGTGGTTTAGCTGTTCACAGTTTTGGATACAGTACAAAGCTATGCACAGAGTGTGGCTTCTGCCACCTATTCCATCCTGTTTAACAACTGACATTTTGAAACACCCGAATTTCTTCTCTGTAGATTGCAATAAACTTTAGCCACTTCATAGTTTTAAATGTTTTCAAGCATAGAAAATAATGCATAAAATAACTTTTTATTTGTTACTGGCTAGCTGCATGAACCACTAGGGTACCTACTGAATTAATTCAGCCAAGGTGTCACTGTACCTGCTCAGTAAGTGGAAGCTTGCTTTGTCTCAGGGCCACCTGACCTGTGCAAACCAAACCAAGTCTCTCGATTCAGTTGCTGTTGGGTAGGGGAATGCAGGGGAGAGGACCTGATGTCACGGACGAGAAGACAAGGTTCTGGGCAGGGTGAGAAAACAACCTTCCCACCAGTACAGCTTGCTCTGTCTCATCAAAGGTCACAACTGGAATAATCAGTGTGCAACCACTGGCTTTGGTCTTAAGCCATAGATTTCCTTTCCAAGGAATTAAAAATTATTCAAGTTAGCTGCACTGCACAGACTTTATATTTCACAATTTAAAGATGCCAGAAAGTCTCTGAAACTAGAAACATTAGTCAGTGTGCTGAACAGCGCTGAAAATATGTACAATTTAATAAACTAAATTGAGCACTAATGTAATGAGTTTATCAAGAAAATTCCATTTCAATGGCATCATAAAGAAAAGTTATAACCTTAGGCCTGAATAAACTCTTCTGTTTGAGAAGCTGAGAGTGATTTTAAAAAACTTTTCTCAAATTTGCCTCACTATGATACATGAGCATAAAGGCTCTATTTAGGGGGTACATGTATGTATGTAAGTGTGTATGAATAAAAATTGTAATTTCAAAACTAATGCTGTTAATATTGAAATTATATTTATGCAAATGTGTCTTGAAGTACCATGAAAATTCTCACTTGCATCTTCATACGAATGCAAACAATGTTCAGTGCTACCTCAGTTGTCTCTGGCAATAATATTAAAACTTCTACTGCTTTTGGAATTGCATCAAAAGTAATTTCTTCTCTTATGAAATTGTTTGTCACAGTGTAAAGGACATGGAAGTGCTGTGAATATGTGCATTTGCACATGCCCAGTCCCTCACCTGCTCATTCCTGTAAGACATCCTTGTCCCACTTCTTTGAAACTCAGACTTCCAATGATGTATTTAGTTGTGTTTAGCAGTCACTTGAAGGATTCACAAACACAGTAAACCCAGAAAATTTGTACCAAACTATTTCTGGGGTGAAAAAAAGTTAGTAATTTCCATAAAACTAATAAACTTTTAAGTGCTTTTGTATGTGTGGTAGATTGAACTGGTGGCCCTATCTACTAAAATTGCCCAGAAGTTCCATTACAAAATCATTTTCTGAAGCTCATAACTTTGCCAAACTTTAACTATTTGGCCTGAAATTTTTCATACTGGGTAATCTGCCTCAGGCTGAATCTTTCTGGAAAATTTCAGTCAAAATTACTATTTCCAAGAACTAAATTAGGAGAAAACACATCATTCTGTCCATATCAAAATGTTCTTGTTACCTCTTTTGTGTGAAATTTTAATGATTTGGAACAGAAACATAAAATTTGGAAGGGGTGACAAAGGAAGTGTCCAGCCTTTGCTTTTTGTTGTTGGCGTGGAACTGCATCTTGAATAACTTAAGACCCTTTAAAAAGAAAAAGCAAGTAAACAGAAAGAAAAAAAAAGAAAAAAAAAAGCGCAAAAGCAAAAAAAAATTCTCAGTCTGTGACACTGACTAAAGGATTGTCAGGCTCCTGAAGTCACAGCTCTGAGAGACTGCTATGTGTACTGATGGAGATTTCAGGTTGTGGCAAGCTGGGGTTTTTTGGAGCAGATCAAGTTGGGGACTGGTACCAAAAGTGCATGAGGTGAGACCTCAGCACTGTCAATTCCAGGTGTCCTTGCTCAAGGAGTGCAAGGGACAAATCTCTCTTTTTCCAATACAGAGATGGCCAGAGGTGATTGCAGGGAGTGTATTAGGACAAGGAGCTGGGTGGACCGGAGTGAGACTTGAAGCATTTGTCTGTAAGGAGGGATATAGAGATCACAGGAATTAGAATGTAGGAAAATAGGGCTGTGGGGTGACCCAGGTGAGTCCTGTGCAAGTCTAACTTTTCGGACTGGATGTTGAATGCCAAAGGACCAAGAGTGGGACTTGAAGGCAGGAGTTCTGTGGAAACAGTACTGTGCAGTCCTGTAACTAAATGCTGTAGCAATGCCCATACTCAACTGTGCTGCATTACAAGTACAATTTGGACTTTTACTAATATGTGAATGCCTGTTACTGGAATTGGTATTATATTTTTAATGCAGTATTTTAGTGTGCAATGTAAATGAATTCCGTGGTTTCCAGTGTTAGGCTCTCATGACCTTCTAGATTTGAAAACCTGAACTTTATACCTCACTGGAAAACTGATAGGCTTTGCTTCTGATTTATATAATGTTCACATCATAACCCATTTGAGCTGCAATACATCAGACTTCATCTCACTCATGACAGAAAGGGCTATCCTAGGCTGAAATTCCAGGTTAATATTGTTTCCAAAGACAAAAGTTAAATAAATTAATTCTTTTTTAATTTAAATTGAAAGGCGTTTATCCAGGCTAGAGAAGTGTTTTGCTCAGGCAAAGGAGGCAATTCATTAGTATGGAAAGGTCTCCTATTGGATGCAAGAAGTTAAAAATGCTGAGATACATGATTTATAAACATCCCTTGTGGGCAGCAGGTTAGAACTGGACGGAAAAGTAAGTCAGAGCTAGTGCCATTCAACTGCTGAAATTGGTTCCTTCACAGCCTGGGCTGTACAATGCAGAAAAGAGTCTAAACCATCTTTTAATTCAGCAACACTTATTTAGGTTAGAATGGACATTGGAGATCATCTGGTCCAAACCCCTGCTAGAAGCATGTGTTCATAGAAATACAAGAAACCAAATTAAGTCCTTATGCAGAAAACAAAACAAAACTTTTTGAGAGATTTTAGCCAAGTACTGTTTTTCTTACAAGAAATTATTCCCTTTGCAAGAAAAACACATTTTTGAGGTCAGCAGATCAGTTTATATCTTATGTCATATGAGAGCAAACAATGAGGGAAGAATTAGTAAAATTCTTAATGCAAGAAACACAAAGTGTGAGACTCTTGAAAACAGCTGTTCTTCTATTAACATTCCTCAGACACTGAATGATTTTCAAAGTGACTTTAAGCCTTGCCAAGTTAATTGACATTGTAGCTGGGTTGGTCAGGACGAAGACTATTGGAAAACAGGCCTTATTATTGTCACACGGGTCAAATGAGGGCAAGTCTTAGCTGATCTGTGACCTGCAAGGTTGAATGTTTGACCCCATCAGATTGTCAGGATGGCAAAGAGGGCAATAGAGACAGAAAGAGCTGCTGGGTTAAGCAACAGTAGCTCACCCATACTGTCTTTTGCACAGTTGCACAAATATAAATATAAGGGAAGAACTTGTTTCTAAGGTATGACAAAGTAACATCTGAGGAGAAGTTGTGTAATAGACATAAGCTCTGTCTCTGAAAAGTTGATCATGTCATCCATATGCTCTATATATGGAGATGCCTTTGCACAACATAAAAATCCTTCACTGCTATTTGCTTCTGATTTGTGTTTTAAAAGAATGTTTGCAGCAGTATGTAAGCATCCAATAGTGTAAATAACATAGCATACTAGCCTTCAAAAACATTTAACTGTTAACAGTGCTTAAAAGCAAATTTCTGATTTGACTGACCAGCTGGCTCATGCAGCAAAAATGATGAGATAGTTTAAAACTCTGTTACCTTTATGCTAACCATAGTTGTTTTTTTAAAATGGAAGTACAGTATGCTAGAAAGCAGAGATAAACATGAAAGTTTATGCTGGAAATTTCTCCAGCTACTTTCATATTGGCGAGATGCAAATAAATCTGTGTGGTCCATGTTTTTAACATGGCTGATTTTTGGGCAGTAATGGATCTGCATGCATCTTATTCTGCTGCAAAGACTCAGCAGTTTATAAAGTGGGAATCTGGGGTTGTGTTATCCATGGATGCTTTGAACTGTGGCTATTGGACTGCTGTGGTGGGATTAAGGTCATTTAACAAGAGCTACCTGAGACACACCCATTAAGCCTAGGATGATCTTTTTAGCACTTTCTACAGCCGTGCAAGAGATGCACAGCTCCAAAGAGCAAGTCCTTCAAAAAACCTCTGAGGATTTCTGCTGGTCCCCACTGGATTCAAATGTGTACATGAGACCGTGACCCTCATTTTTTAGACTTTTAAACTCATGTGAAATGAAACTAACTCTGAATCTATTTTTTCCCCCTTTGGATGCACTTACAGAAAAGTCCGCCAAACTTGAAAATCTGTTTTGCTTTTGCAGAAGAATGTAATCTTACAGGTGAATATAACCTGCTAAAAAGATCTCAGAGTGTGTAGCTTGGATCCAAAACCCTGTCTATAAAAGTGATTGGTCTTGATCAAAGTATTATCTGGAAAAAGGAGATGAAGAATGCATGTGATAGGAAGAATGAATAAATGGTTGAGAAAAGGCAGTATTTCTGTATGGATGTAAACTTTCATGGTGGAAAATTGTAGTGGCCTTCCTGTTGGCCATGAAATGTCACTTGTTCCACAATAGTAGGTTACATTTATATTGCAATTGATACTACACTGTTGATGCTCCTTTTCAGTACTTCAGGATTTAGTTTGCAATTTTTATTTGTTTGCTAAAATTATCACCATAGATTTAATTTTGAAACTTCATGAAAGAAAGGTACTTCTTATGTTAATTGATACTCATGATTAGTAGTTCCATTACACAGAAGACAAAAACAAGGTAAATCTGAGGAGTTGTTTATTTTGTTAGTCTGGTAAGCCTCAATGCTACATTACAGAATACTGTCTTACAATTGTTATCTTCAGCAATTTTATTCTCAAACTGTCTGCCTAATATAGATATTTGAAAAGTAAAGTTAAACTACAGGGTAAGGATGACAAATTTTCATATTCTTCTTTCTTTTTGATTTGTTTCAGGCATATTAGACATTTTAATTTATTGCAATGTTGTATTAGTCCATACCATAACAGGGTTTTGATGAATTACCTCTGTATCCAGGATAGTTTTTAGCTAACCATTCCTAGGGCAAAAAAAAAAAAAAAGGAACTGTTTAGTTATAATCAAATCATCAACCTAATCAGAGCTGCAAACTTATGTTTTTTAAGGAGTGATTTTATTTTGTTTCACAAATTGACCACCACTCAGGTAAAAAGATGAAAGTACTTTGTTCAACAGACTTTTGTCTAATAATGCAATGTTCTGCCTTGTTACAAATATCACATAACTGACAGCCTGAGGCCAATGGGCATTTTGTCCAATTTTGACTGCCAGAGAGTAGTTAAAAAACAGCTCCAGCTTATTGATGTCTTAGGACAAGAATTCTCAAAAAAAAATCTTTTATCAAGGATATTTCTACTGCTCATGGATCCGTATGACTATATTATTAGTCTCTCATCCTCTTTATTCTCTTCTTTTCCTAATTTTCAGTCTGCACTCATGTGCATAGAGCTTGCTCAATTTTTGAGCTTGCATCAGTCTAAATAATTTCAAACAATAATCAAACATGCAGACTAAAATAAAATTGTTTCATCAGCAGGAAAATCCTTTTAAGCTCACCATGAGCTCTCACATCCAGACCATGCTGAAGTTTATTTCCATGTGCCATACTACTGAGATAATCTTTCTTCTACCCAGATGCTTTCAGCCTGGCAACTTTGATGTCTTTCTCTTGGGACTTGAAAACACAGTAGTTTCCCTCCTTCCAAGGTTGTCCTCTCCCCTGTTTATGCTACCTGTATCACCCATCTCTTTGGTTTCCTCTGCAATTTCTACCTGCTACATTGCATAGAAGCGCAAGACTCCTCATTCACTGTATTTTTTGGGTCCTGATTGTAATCTCTATTCATGATTGAATGCTGCTGTTTTCAAATAAAGATATTCTTGATTTTTATTGAGGTTATCCCTTGTACTTGCAAGGGTCTCATGTGGTTTTCCTCCAGACTGCTTCTAGGGCTCTTTTCAGCCACTATACTCAGCTGAAAATTTGGCAGTTTGGCTATGTATATAGTTAGCCCCTTCCTTTACATTCCTCTCCCCTTTCTTTAGGTTTGTTGTTTTATGACTAACAAATTCAAAACACTCTGAGGTGTAAGCTTTTTTCATTTTTTTCATGCTTACGTAGTATCCAGTATGACATTTTCATTACTTCATGTACAAAGAACAGTGTGGAGCAAGTTCATTTGTGTAAACAGAGAATTTGTGACTATTTTGTTCTTGACTTACAGAGCAGTAGGGAAGTTGGATAGTGATGTTTGGATTGTCCTGGGCTAAGGAAAACAGTCATTCACACACATTTGAGGATGCCCTCAGATCCAGGCAGCTGCTCACACAAACTTAAATCAGAATCATAGAATTATAGAATATATGAGTTGGAAGGGCCACACCAGGATCATCAAATCCAACTCCTGGCCCTCCAGGACACCCCCAGAGTCACACCATGTTCCTGATAGCATTGGCCAAATGCTTCTTGTACACAGACAGGTTTGGTGCTGTGACCACTGCCCTGGGGAGCTGTTCCAGTGCCCAGCCACCCCCTGGGTGAAGAACCTGATCCTGGTATCTAAGCTACACATGCCCTGGTCAGCTCCATGCTGTTTCCTCACATCCTGTCACTGGTCACCAGAGAGAGGAGATCAATACCTGCCCTGACTCTTCCCCTCGTGAGGATGCTGAAGGCCACAATGAGGTCTCCCCTCAGTCTCCTCTCGGCTGAACAAGCCAAATGACCTCAGCTGTTCCTCTTAAGACCTTCCCTCCAGACTCTTCCCACTCTTGTTGCCCTCCTCCTGCAAAAGGGAGATAGGCGTGAAAATGCATTTCCTTTACGGGATGAAACTTGTCATTCAGGATTTCAGAGGTAACTCAGGTTTCTGCAGAGTTAGTAGGAGTCTTTAGGCTCACAAGTCACATGATAGATACAAACACATCTCACCTGAGGAACCTGCTCCCAGTGGGGAGCAATGCACTTCATTTCTACTCAGTGTCACTTGCTCCATCATTTTCCAAGCAAACTAAGGTAATGAATGGATATGGAGACGTCAAGCAGCTGGGTGAACCAAGTCCAGCAAACAAATACACAAACCAGACTTTCATCTGACACTCTTGACAAGAGAATTCCAAGAGTTGTTGATAATTCAGACCCTGGAAAATATCCCTATTTCTGCAAGCCTAAACACGATTTTACTGGTTGGGCACCTCAGGGTCAGGACCCTGCCTCCAGGTGTGTTTAATCCGTCCTACAGAATGCAATTGCTCCATCTGGCTATGCTTAGGGAGGCCTCCCCCGGGCAGACCCAGGCAGAGGGGCAGAGCTAGGGTTGCTTTCCAGCCTCAGCAGCACTTGAGGAGTGTGCCCCAGGCAAGAGCTGTATGTGTTGCTCAGAAGGAGCTGTGGGGCACTCGGGTCTGCTCCCAGGCCAGAGCAGGGTAGGCAGAACCCATGGCAAGCAGGGCCTGCCAGCCTGCACAGACCCAGCATCGTCTTTTGAGTCAGGGACTTGAAATTTAATGGGTTTTGTTCTGTACTTCAGTGGCTTGGATAGTGTTAGTTTACAGATGGGTGAAACATCCTTGTTTTTTCTTTTTTATCCCCTTTCATTTTTGCTAAGGTATGGAACCAGGCACATGTCTGGACACTTTAAAATGCTGCAGGACAAGAAAATTATTCCAAACTATCTCTGATTAGAAGTACTTATTTGGAAAAGAAAATCTTACCACTGCCTTTCTAAACAAGAGGAAGACTGAAGAATGTTAATGTTAAGGACACCACTTTGACTGCTATTATAATCAATAATTTTCCAGTGCAAATTTTAGAAGGACCAGCTGTTGTCATGATCCACTTTTCCTGATGCCCAAAAGGGAAGGACTGATGACAAATGCAGGAGAAAAGGGCAGCTTGGGCAGTAGAAACCATGACATGACTGAGTACAGGATCTGGATGAAGGCTGGGACGCGGTGCAGCAGATTAGGAGAGAAGAGTTTCATTTATTCAGGGATTTGCTGGGCAGAATGGTGCCATGAGGGAAAAAGGTGTCCAAGATAGTGATTAATTTTTAAAGAAAACTCTTTGACAACTCAGGTACAAATTTTCCTGCTGCACAGGAAGGTGGGGAATTTCAGCAGAAGACCTGTTTGATTAAGCAAGGGCTTCTTAACCTGTAAGTGAAAGGGATCTAAATGCAACCCAAAACTGCTGAAGAGGAATTAGGAAAATGTCAGAGCCAAACTCTTCTCAACAGTGGCAGTCAGTATAAGAGGAGAAAACCAGCACCAACTGCAGTCCAAAAGGCTCAGACCAAATGGAAAGAGTAACTTTTAAATTCAAGTAGCACAGCCCTGGAACAGGTAGCCAGAGAAGGAGAGGGAATCTCCCTAGAGATTTTCAAGATTTGACCAAAATGAAACCACGGCCAAACTGAACTAGGGCTGTGAGAAGGAGGTTGGAGTAGGCAGCATTTCTATAATTTTAGAAATGTCCTTGGACAAGCAAAGAACCCATTTCTTTACTTATCTTTGTTGAGACTTGAACTTAGCTGAGCTGGGAGTTTTGATGCTGAAGAGGGAATGCCCTTCTGCCTCCTTGGTTCAGACTGAGCCTCAGCTTGCAGTGTGAGACTGAGAGAGCAGCTCCCTGCGTGCTCACTGCCCTGACAGAGACTGTGCTGGGTGTGCTAAGGAGCAGATTGTCAGCCAACATGGGGAACTTCATTGCTAGGTTCTTTCTTGGGGAAGAGATGCATGGTGACTTGGGGCTCTGTTTTGGCAAAATTCCTGTAAATGCCATAGCGTTTTAGTGTACCTAGGCCAAAGGACCTGCAAGGGACAGTGGAATGACTGCAACTCTGTAATTCCTTAGAGCTAGAAGTCTGAAGTCTCTAAGAAAAAGAAAGGGCACTATAACAACAAACAGCAACAGCTACATATTTACTTATTACCAAAATTTTTAAAGTTTATGTCTTTCACAAAATTTTAGCATTAAAAATATTCTGCATGTTGCCTTTTCAAAGCTCCATCTTTATTAGAGCTACTCTCACCTGACGGCTCAAGTTTTTTCTCCATTCAGTCTCTGACTTCTGAGTGTACATTCCTTCATTATTTGCAGTACTTGCTAATTAAGTGCTATCTGCAAACTTGGATGTCTTTGCTTTCCACATCGCTGTTACATTATATTTGCGTAAATATTTAAAATCTGGACCTCTAACACTGACTCCTGTCATCTTCTACTACTGACATTTTAGCTTGAATACTTTCCATTTATGACTGCAGTAGATTTCCTACTCATGCAGCCAAATTTATATTTAAGCATGCCAGTTTGCTTCCTTTCCTCTGACTAGAGCTGAGAAACTTAGTGGCAAGAATCAGCTAGATTTCATGCATTTAAAAAGATTAATCAAAATGTCAAAACCAGCAGGTTTTTAAACTATATG
Source organism: Origma solitaria (assembly GCA_013397895.1). NCBI lineage: Eukaryota > Metazoa > Chordata > Aves > Passeriformes > Acanthizidae > Origma > Origma solitaria. Next base: position 1,019,068 of record VZRL01002523.1, on the reverse strand, counting down.
CTCCTTTACTTCTGCTAAAGGTATTGATAACTTTCAAAGGATTTAAAATTGAATTTGTGTCACATGAAATACATTGTCTTTTGCAATTTTTCTCATCAAGTTCAATATTCTAAAAACTTTTTGTGATATTTCTTCATGCATAAGATCATATTTCCTTTTATATCTCAGCATGCATACCATGTATGCTTCTGACTGTATATGAATACAAACACAGGCACATATTCAGGATTTAATAATATTATTTGGAGGAAATATCGCTCTTTTTTTTTTTTTTTCTTGGAAATTCCCTATAATTTAACTGCATATCTTGAAGTTTTCAAGTTATAAAAATAATCTTACTTCCTCTAAAACTCTCTGCAGTGCAGCTGTGCTTGTGTATATGCCAGCTGATCCATCAGCCTTCATTTCAAACCACTTAAACAATCTGCACATCCCTAGGGATCTGTGGTCTCCCAGAAAAGGTGCAGTTTTACACATGGATCTTCTTCATGGCCTTGTTTTGTGTTAAATATTCTTGTCTTATTTAGGCTTCTTCTTCAATATTCACCTCCAAATATGCTTCTCTTGGCTTAATTTTAACAGTGTTTCTATATGTGTTTCTATATTTATGTTACTGATTATTTATGTTAAATACAAAAATTAATTTTCTTATTTGAAGAAAGTATACCTGGTTTTCACCATGTAGGGATCTAAATTAAATTCTTCACAAGTACTTAGCAGTTTGTAATTTGTCATGAACAAAACTGGAAATCGCTACTGTTATGAAGAAATATTATTATTTTTTATGAAGGATTGCCAAACACAGCACTTCATGGGCTGTCCCAAACAGTGCATGAAACATCACTAAAAAGAATTCTGACGTGTAAGTGCTTATGCATGCTTTACATATTGACAGAAATACTTCAGTACATAGAAGACAAAGGATAACAGGACATTTTTAAGCAGCATTTTGCAAGAAGTGCTGGAGACAAAGTTCATTTAGAGTATTTAAGTGCAGTCCATGTTAAACATGAAATATTCTGTCAAGCAAAATTGATAAAGTAAACAGTTATTTTTCTTAAAATATCTTTTAACAGACCAAAACCATGTTCCTGGAACTGCCTTAATATATAGTAAGAATATACTACACAGAGAAAATAGATTTAATTGCTCCTTTTTCTTTCCCACAATGTAGTAATTTACACATAATTCAAAGGCCATTGTCTTGGAAGATTCTCACTAACTCACTTCAGCCAAATTTATATTCTCATGAATAAAAGAGTTTTGTGATGGTTTGATTTTCAAGTATGGCCATTTTATCAGATGTCTCCCAGGTTATCTCTAAAGTTAAAAGATGATTCTTCAAATAAGGAAGATACAAGCCCTGGAAAATAAGGGATCTTCACTGTACACTTCACAGTATGTGAATTAGTTAGAAGTTGTATGAAATATGCTTGCTGCATGAATATCCTTTTGTATCTGCGCTTTAGCAGAGCTATATAGTACAGCTGTACTTCACACTTTTTCCATATCATTACCAGGTGACATCACTTGGTCTCTGCTGACATTTAATTAATATTCTCAGCTATGTTTGTCATTAAAAATAAAAAAAATCACATCTGCTAAGATAAAACTGGAAAAAAGAAAGTCAATTTTTAGAAATTCTTCTGACCCACCACCACAGCTGGAGGACTCGCAGTGAGAAGTGCTAAAGATGATGCTGGGCACACGGAAACAGCATTATTTCCACACTGGAAACAGCATGGTGGCCTCTTCAATGTTAGCACATAACCACAAACTGATTCTGAAGCCTCAACTTGAATGTCTAAGCATGACTAACACCTAGATAAGGCTTTTGACTACCATCCAAGCCTTTTCTCAGGAACCTATCAGCAAGGGAAGACACTTCCAGTTAATATGAGGAGTGTGTCTTTTGCTACCAAAATATTAGCTGCAGGAATACCCTCTGAAAGGCCTATGTGTGGGGAGCACACCTCAGCCCGTTGTTCTCCAGTCTGCTTCTCTGGTTTATACAGCTGTACACAGTGGCTCGAGCAGGCAGAACTCACGTGGCTGTTATCTATCAACAATCAGCATCACTTGTTGCAATTACATGAGAACCTGCTGTCATGCAGAGCTGTGGGACAGCCGTCCCCTAATGCCGTGCCCTAGGGCTAAAGAGAGGTTGTGTCTCAATACAACTCTCATATGATTAATTTAATAATGTGTTACATGCCATGCTTCCTGAATGTTCCATTGTGCTCTCTTTTTTCCTATCAAAGAGCTATTCAAAGTAAACAGTGACCTCATCAATACCGTCTGAAACTTACAGTAAATGGAAATCTTCCAAAACCATAATAGAAACCATATTTCAACAGATGTAAAAATCAAGATGAGGAGTGAGACTTAATTTGGATGTGAATGTTACAATACTTGATACTTGCCTTGGCTTTGCTCAACCTCATCTTTTGCTAAGTGCATTAGGCTTTGTTCATGTGGGAATCTAGATGAAAAAAAGAACAAGAAATTCGCTACTTCAGCTTTTTTTTTTGCAACATTCATGGCTTGGTGAAGAAGAGAGAAGGAATTTTACCCCAGAAGATAAAAAAACAAAGTAGAAAAAATTGTCCAGCAGTAGAGAGGAGCACGAGTACTGTCATGACTGAGATTTTTAAATTTGCAAAGATGTTTGAACAAACACAGTTTTTCATAAAAATATTCATAAACCTATTCATTCATGACCTTTAAAATGCCACCTTTCAGAAAGCATACAAGGATTGCTAGAATGGGAACAAAACTGCTATTCAGGCATTTTTTGATTGATCACAGCCCACAAGCCAAGTAAAATAAAAGATCCTATCAGAACATCTTTGCATTAAGCTGCAGGTGCTTGATTTCCATACAACTTGGAGAAACAGTTGTCCTTGCCTTGCTGATATATTTGGATTCTCTTCATCTCTGAAGCTCGAAGTAAATTGTCCAGGCTACAATTACTTTTATTTTCTAGGTAGAGAGGAACACTTGCTAGTTTAAAGGAAAAAAAACAGAGGTTTACACTCTGATTCAACGCATTCGACAAGTGTTTAAAATGCAACACTTGTTTAAATAGTAAACAATCAGAGGCTTGGACTCCAATTGGATGCCTTTGTTTTGGTTGGGATTTTTTACCTGTAGATTAATATCTCATATAATAAATTTTAAGGCTAGCTGCATTTTCTCTTGCAGTACTAATGTGTTCAAAATATTGAACACAATAGTGTGATTTCTATCACATTAGTAGAAATCTCCTATCAGCGTTGTCCATCACTGCTGTAATATCCTGTCATGAAATCCATGCTGTTAGGTGATGTAGCAGTGCTTACACCCATTTGGAAAAAATTTCAATTAAAAAGTCACGTAAAATATACTAAAGAGGAGGTACACTCACAGCAAAACCCTGGTTTCCAGCATTTTGGCAAACACTCTGATTTTCCTTATCTAATATTACAATCCAGAAGCTATAAACAGTTGATCTGCAGAAAAAAATACATAAACTTTATAAAGATGTAGTTCAACATACAGTTAAAAGTGTTTTTATTCTATCTGCCTGCATTGCTATGTTCATATTTTCATCATACGTTTTATATCTGACAGAGAGCTACATATGTTCTAGGTGGGTGAGTGTGAAGAACATCTAGTAAGTATGCAACAGATTTATCACATTTCTGGAAAATGTGTGCCACCCCCTAAGATAATTACGGTTATTTATGACATTGGAAGAATAGTATTTTGTTCACTTTTTTTTTTTTTTTTAAATAGCCATTAAAAATTGAAGAAATCTCATTAGAACATGTGTGGTTTTTTGTCAGCTCATGATCTGCTTGCTGATGTTTTAATCAAATCTACAAGCCATAATATTTTATGAACAGCACACTCCCTCCACTGGACTCTGTACCCTTGAAGAAGATGCTACTTCTGGTTTCAGTAACATTTTAATTTTAGAATAAGATGAGAAAAAGGAGTTCAGGTAGGTTGAGAAGGGTGTACAAGAAAGTAAGATTGTACAGTGTGATAAATAACTGGATCAGCACAGTTAGCAGCCATCCTGGAAAAGAAGGCTGTAAGTGCTGATGTGTGTTTGTCTGTTTGTTGGCATTATTCACAAGAATCAACTGTATATATTCTTCTAAATAGTCTTTTTTTTGACAAGCTGAAAAATTCTAATATGCTCAGTAGCAAGATCTTGATTCAATGGAAGTGCAGTTATTTTAAAGCTGTGTAAGTTCATGTAAATATTCTCGAATTATATTTGTTGGAGAATGGGAAGAATTTTGTTGCTTTATTTAGGCCTCACAGCATGAAAGCAAAAAGCTTTTTCTTGGAACAGATTCAAAATGGTGTAAGTATATGGTACCTTACGTCCCTATTCCACGTTTTTCAGTATTTTCCCCTCCCGAGCTGTGTATTAAAGGATAAGTGCTCTTCTTCTGTGGGTAGGGAGTCTGGGGGGGGAGAGATACGCCAAACTAGAATACAAATTGGCAGATTTCAGTAAATGTTCAGTAAACATTACTTACTTCCTCATTTTAGAGTCTTCATTGTTCCATCCTGTGGGGTGGCTTTTTCCTCCCACTCTACATTGCTAAGACATTGTATAGAAACTTTCTCTTTGTCCAATCCTGTAATAATTGCTTTCTTTCAACAGAATGACTCACTGTTGCTCTGGATTCCCTGTGTATGGTATCATAGTTCTGCGAACAAATTTGCTCTCATGTTAGCCTGACATCATCTTTGTTACATCTTCCTTGTCACTGACGTTAAACAGGACAGGCCGAAGGAGACTACCTGTGTCTCATCATTTCAGCAGCACTCTGACATTCTGCTTAGCACACTTTCGACCGTATTTTTCCTTTGACCCCATTCCTTTTCTGAGAAAGCTATATAGTAAGTCAAGCATTTCACTGGCATCAGTTTTTTTCAGCTAGCTCCAGTTAGGATTTATATCCATCACATTTCAGCTCAGATGATGTCAGGTCACAGAGGCAATATATTTGCACATCTATTAACTTCTGTGGAAGAAATCATCTCATCTACGTAATGCAATTCATGGTTAAACTTCTTTTCTCTAACAAGAAGGACTGCTTTTACTCACTTCTGTCATCCCTGAGCTCCGTTGTGTGCTCTGGTCTGGAGGCCCGTGCTGGTTTGAAGGCTCGTTTCCAGAAACCAGCACTTGCTCCAGTGTAATTTACTGTAAGGCAAGGAGCCTCTCTTTCCTTTAACTTCATCAGGATTGCTCTGGTATGCAAAATGCCTTTCACAAAACCTCCTGAGTGGTTCTTTACCATGAACTTCTATGGTGCAGTGTATTCTGGTAATGATCCTGCTTTAGACACAATCACTAGTCCTGTGGTGCCTGTCACTCTTGATGTTACAGCTCACCTCAAGCAGCTGACAGGAAAGTTCATGAAAAACAGCGTAGCGAGCATATTAAAAAGAACTCCTGGCTATGAAAGATGTAGCAAAGTAGTAAAGCTACAGTTTGAGCGAATGGTGGATTTACTGTCTTTCCACGAAAGCCCAAACTCACCCCATCACCGCCTCTGCCACCCCTAGGGGGACCTCAGTGTTTTGTAAGGTTTGACATGACATAGAAGAGGAACTGAATTATTGTTAGCCATATTATATTTATCCATCTCAGGTATCTAATAAGGGTTTATTTAGGTGGTGATTGTCTGAACTCCATGGAAAGTGTTCAGACCTTTCTCCAAAATCTTGCACCCTTTTTTCTGCTTAATATCTTGAACACAGCTCCATGGCAGGTTGACAGGCTAAGTCCCAGTTCTACAGGGGAGTGGATGCATGTTCTTTGGGAAAAAAACATACCTGTTCAGTGAAAAGCAGTGGATAGGGCACAGCGCTATTCTTCACTGGGCAATAATAGGAACCATTACACAACATGTGCTCACAAAAGAGAAGTAAATCTGCTGTTATATGGGGACCTTGACGGAAGATGCTGTTATATGGGGACCTTGAGGGTAGAGCTTCAGCCCTACCAAATCTAGGCCCTTAGTTGAAGGCTACAGCCTGCTCTGGCTGTTTGCTCTTCCCTCTTTACACCTCCCTTCCCTGTTACTTAGAAAAATGTGGTCAAGTGCTCGTGAAGAGCACAGAGTTCTATATTAGCAATTTAGCAATTAGCAAGTTAGCAATTGCAGGCTAATGGGGCCCTATTTTTCTTAGCTTATCTCATTCTCTTGCAACTCTGATCAGTGTCCCACACTAAGAATTCTATAGTACAAGTTAAAATGTGTTTCCATTGTGACCTTGCTTCCACTGGCCAGCTCAGCAGGAGATGATATGAAAACTGTTGTTGCAGACAACAAATTAATGCAATGTGCATTTCGGGAGAGCAGCTCCTGCAGCATCCTGCACTGAGATATATCGTGCCTTTAAAGGGTTGTCTTCTAGTGCTCCCTGTTTTGTGACTGGCTGTTTTGCTCCCAATATGCATCTTATAGACACTATACATTACAAGCACCATACATTAGTTGGATAAGGGCTATGAATTAAAATTTTTTCTATATAATTGTTTCATCTTAGTATTTTTAATTTTTTAACAGAAAACAAAAGTAAAGGATTCTATTAGGCAGTCCATAAAGAATACTTCTGGGTATCCCAAAGTTATGTATACTTTACACTCTACTGTTCTTTGTGCAATGCACAGGTTAAACAAAATATAGAAGGAACTGCATGGCTCTAGAGGCCAATTCTGGCTTGTATGTTTTACATCTGCATTCTACTGGGCCATGCCAATTTCTAGTTGGGAGGAGGAAAATCATATTCAAATTTTCATAACCATCACTTATAGAACAATAAAGTGGCAAAAGGTGTTTGCAAAGATATAAGAATTCATTTCACAGAAGTTGTACTTAATTATTTTTGCTACATTGAAGCAGCTCTCCTCCACCACTACAAGCGAGAAATTCCTGCCATATATTACAAAAACTTCTCTCCATGACCAGGGCTCAGGTGCTACCTGCCTGCCCTGGTCCAGGCCATTACCACTCCTGCTGCAGACTGATACTTTTCCTGATGTAATTTCTTCTCAGAATCCTGAGACAGTGTAGAAGGCAGTATAAGCAATTTCAACCTTCATTTATGGGAAGGAATTCTAAAGCAAGTGGAAATTTTTTTGGTATTTTGTGATTGAAAGCTGGGATGGAGAAGACCAGCATCAACACCATCCCACCTCCCCTAATACCCAAATGACAGCACTGTCGCTGTTACCCAAGAGTTCTCTACATACAGCACAATCATCTCTTTCAGAGTAAAACATAAGCCTTTAATTACAAATGGAAGAGACTGGAAAAGTTCTGACAAAACATTTTCTGGTAGGAATTTGCTGGCTCCGACAGATTCAAATCTTTTCCTGAGACACTGGCATTTTCCCCTGGTTCCCTCAGAAGCCTGGAAATTGGGGAGCTGCTATGGGTGTGGGGCTCCAGCAGCTGAAGGGAGCAGCTCTGGGACAGGTCCATCAGGAGCAACTATCAGGGCAATCCCTTTCCTAATCTGGTTTAAGGAAACTCAGCACTCACATGACCAATGCTTTGGGGAAGCCCAGGGGCTGAACTGTTCCCACTCTGAAGCTTTGTTGCCTTTCACAGATAATTATGAAATGCTTGGCTTTTTTTACCCTGTGGAACAAATCCAGATTTCAAAATAATGAAAATTCTATGTGAAAGTCAATTAGCTCCCTCTGCAATGCTGAAACTATGACCACATACTTCCCACTTGTAGCACCTGCATGAAGATGTCAGTACAAGAAAACTGGCAGCTCTGGATGAGGTTATGTTCAACATATTGGAGATCAGCCTCTTAAATATAATGTTTCATTACCTATTAGATGTAAAGTTCCTGTAGAGCTCCCTGATGCTTGAAAGGATAAACAAGGATGACACTACATATTAGATGATATTTAATATTGTAATTTGGAATTTTCTTGCATTTAAGCTTTTAAGATGTGGCATTGTTGCTAACATGAATAATCTCAGAGGGAAGCAAGAAGAAAGACTGCAATTCTGTTCAATGAAGTAACGAACTTTAGATTTCTATAACCTTACGTATGTAAATACATCTGAGCTGAAAAAAATCTGTGAACAAAGAGCGTTGCAATTTTTAAACAGAATTCATAGAATCATAGAATGGTTTGAGCTGAAAGGGACCTAAAAGACCATTCAATTCCAAGCCCCCTGCCATGGACAGGGACACTTTCCACTAGACCAGGTTACTCAGGGCTCCATCCAACCTGGACTTAAACACCTCGAGAGACAGGACATCCACAACTTCTCTGTGTATCTTATGCCAGTGCCTTATCATCCTCACAGTAAAGAATTCTTTTCCTAATGTTTAATCTACACCTAAGCCACATCTCGGCTTTTTAGTTGATGCCAGTCTGAACTTGGGAGAGAGGAGCTTCCGCTGATAGCCTTGTTTGGTGACCACTGTCTGGTGGTGGAGGAGTCTGTTCTTAGGCTGGTTATGAACAATCTGTTTTCAACTAATTGCTCATCAGCTGATGCCATCTACAAATGCCTTAAATTGATACATGGAGTCTTGTTGGCATAGTTTTGTAGAAGAATTTTATTAAAATCACTCTATCAAATCTAGAAGAAATGCCAAACAACTTTTTTTTTTTGTGGAACAGTTCAATGAAACCTATAGAAGGAAGATCACTCTGCCTTAAATACTTGTGGCTTCAAACTTAAACAGCTGAACTTCAGTTTCTAAATGAGGCCTTTGTTCCTGAATATATCTTGTCTGTCTTTGAACACTACTGCATCTTAAAGTACCTCCAGTTCATTAACAGGAATTATGTTTTCTTACTTAAATGATTCAGTTAAGAGTTGATGGAAAACCCAGGCAAATATATTCTCCTTTATTCTTTGTCACTTTTCTTCTAAAGGCTTTTGTGGTATAGATTTAAATTTTTTTATGAAGATAACTTTGGGAATGTTCTCTTACTAGATTTCAAAACAGCAAAGCAGGACATTAGTACAAAATTTGTTTTTATATATCTGAGAAGCACACTGATACAGATGTTACAGTGATTAACCTCGTTACTCACTCAGTGACCCCTTGTATTGAGCCTAGAGAGCAGAATTAGGTGTTCACATAGCACAGTGACACTTCTGAAATATATGGAAGATTCTAATTCTGGCCAATAAGGAAGCTGAAATACTGTATTATAATGTGCAGGAATATGAAGCTATAATTCATTATAGGAATCTCAGAATCCTGAATACAGCTTAACCTACTAAATTTTGATCTGCTACTTGGACCCTATCCTCATAAAGCTACCCGTCAGAAAAAGTGACCCTTAGAGGAAGTGTACTGAACACACATGAAATTTGTTTTTCTAGGATGAATAAACAGCAACATTGTTACAAGGTTATTTTCATGTTTCCGTCTTTTATGACTAATGATTTTTTAAAATTATTGAATGGGGCTTTCATATTTCTCAAGATATTTAAGAACCTCCTACTCTCAGAGTCTGTAGAGATTTGCAGCCAGCCTTACTCAGAGGACATTCCAGACTTGTCACTGCACAGCTGCTCTTGGCAGTCAGCCCTGTATGCAAAGGCTTTGCCAAAGCACTGCTTGGACCCCCCAAACACTGCTGAAACAATAGTTAATACTAGAACTTTTGTACAACTGCTAAATATTTTTTGGCCTTAGATATAATTTTATTTACTTCAGTTATAAAATGTGCGGTATCTTTGACATAATGGGATTTACTTCTCCAGTCTAACGTGTTAACTGACGTTGATATCCTATATTCCAGACGTAGGCTGGTAGGTAGCAAAAGCTTTAAAGCCTGACTCGGTGATAAACAAGATTCATTACATTTGTTTAGCTGCATGCTTGCTTTTTCCTCAGGGAGTTGCCTACTTTGGAGAGTCTTCCCCTTCTAAATCTTCAAAGTGCTTGCTTCAACTATTAATGATGTAAAGAAACAAAATAATAAATCTTACCTGAAAGAGTAAGAGATTTTCCTTCCATATTGGATTCCACTGTGGTAATTTCGTGTGTCTGGTCCCAAAGTATTTGATTCAAACCAGTGAAAGGAAGAAAGTCGTGTATTTCTTTTTTGTCCTCCGCCTGACTTCACAGAATGGCTTGGGTTGGAAGGGACCTTTTGAAGATCATTTAATCCCACCCTTCTGTCATGGGCAGGGACACCTTGCTTGAAGCCTCATCCAACCTGGCCTTGAACACTTAAACTCACAAACTTCCCACTCTGTGTGAATGCCAAGAAGTTTGATGTAGGTTCTCATAAGGCATTAAAAAACCCCCAAACCCCAAACCAACAAACAAAACTAGATTGGAGACAATATTTGAAAAAGCTATGCTAGAGGTCTTGGGCATTTCCAACATTTATTCTTTGTAATTTTTATCACCCTCTGAGGCTGGAGCATTTGGAATGAAAACACTAGGGATTCTTCCTCTACAAGTAAAAAATGCCCTGTAAAAAGTGGCAATAATGCTTAGAGAATTTTCAACATAGTTTAATTACAAAATTTATTATAGCGTCTGCCTTTTTAAATACAAAACAAACTAACTTTCTGGTTTAACAATTTTGTTTGTTTTAAAGTTAATGTGGTCCAAGAGAAAAGGGAGACCAGAAAAACCCCAGAAATATTTTCTGCCTTTAGCAAGAAGAGCAGAAGGCGACAACAGTGAAATCTTGCCCCCTACGAGTATGGGGCCGAGGAATTACTTTTGGCCCTAACAGAGCAACATCCCCGAATGTGCTATACTATGATATACTACAATAACAATGAGAGTATGCCTAAATGCTGAGAGGGAATCCATCTCCATCTCTGCCCCTTTGTTCCTTGTTTCAGCTCTGTGTTTCTCTGTCATGGGTTTCATGCTGTCCTGTGTTCTACTCACAAAGTAGTGGGGTTTTTTTAAGGCCAAACTCAAGATAACATTTTACGAAAAATTTATCTCATTCAAGGGTTTTTTTTCAATACTGATTTAAACAGTTCTTGGGGACTTCTTAGATAACATTGATAAGTGTGCAATAAATGTTTTTAATGGCAGTTAATGGAATGTGTGTGATCTTCTGAAGCTGGAAACTGAAGTTCAAATTCTTCACAGCTGCTAAGAGGTTGCATTAGACCTTTTTCTCAATTGCTATGGTTCCATTGTCTTTATTTGTTCTTAGAACCTTAGTATCTTGCATACGGTTATTTTAGTTTCATGAACTATGAAATGTAAACAAATTCTAAATTTGATGAATTCTTCAAGTAAAAATATACTATTTAATAGAATTTTTACTTTTAGGCATGGACCTAATAAGGCTTACCTTCCAGTAATACTCTGCCTGCGTCATTTGGATCTTACCTAATCAGCTTTTGAATTTTCCTGTTGTAGTAGTATGGTCAGAAACCTGGCATAAAGAAAGTGATTATTTTTATTTCTTTTGCTCAAATTGCAAGTGCTATAAGTTTATTCCCTAACTATCTCCAAGTTGTCAGCTCTAGCGCCAATCCAAATGGAAAACCATGATATGAAAAATGAAAAGACAAACAATACCAGGCACAAATTTCTCCAAAACAAATTTTAGTTCACTTAGAGCAGGATGACTCATCCTTCCCTGATTGAAAGTTTAGTGACTCTTTCACAGGGGAATCAGAAGATTCTCAGAATGTACTTTTATACCACCTCCTCTAACATGGGATTTCTTTCCTTATACAACTTGTCCTGTTTGTCACTCACAACTTCCAACCCATGATTAAATATGCCTGTTTATTGACTCAGCCAGAAAGATATCCACGGGCCTGCTATGTAAGTGACCTTTTACAGCTGTGATGATGTCTTTGTTGTTCTGACTTCAAGTCTGAAACACAACAGATGTGTACTGGAATTCCTCTGGTTGTTTTTTATACTATTATTATTATTATTATTATTATTATTATTATTATTAATAATGTCTGTGAAGACATTGATTGGAATAACACTCTAAATCCCAGAAGATGAGAGTTATCTGAAGTGTTACAAGCTACTTTTCATTCTTTATGGAAAAGAACACAGACTAAGGCCATTTTGTCTATTCCAAATCTTAAAAGGTTCCTTTAGGCTTTCAGACAGGTGCAGTTGGTTTCTCTTTTATATGTTAAAAATCCATAAAATTCCAGGCATTACTGACATGCTAGTTCTTACAAAGTTTTTAAGAGAGTTTTAGGGAGCTGACCCTTAACTTGTGTGGGATCTTCTGCTCCAGCTGGATCCCTACAAATCTATGGGGTCTGATCTGAGAATCCTCAAAGAGCTGGCTGATGTCATCACAAAGCCTCTCTCAATAGTTTTCAAGCATTGTCCTGATTTTCAAGAAGGGCAAAGAAGGAGGACCCTGGCAATTACAGGCCTGTTAGTCTCACTTCAATGCTTGACTTAATCATGGAAAAGATTATTCTCAAGTATTGAAAAATACCTGGAGGACAGTTCAGTCATCAGTCACAGCCAGCACGGCTTCATGAGAGGGAATTCCTGCTTATGAAACCTGGTTTCCTTCTACAACAGGGCAACCCACCTACTTGATCTAGGAAAGCCAGCAAATGTAATCTTTTTGGACTTCAGCAAAGCTTTTAGAGAGATGGGCAATCACCAACTGTATAAAGTTTAGCAAGCGATGGTTTCTGCACCTGGGATGGGCAACCCTGGATGCACAGACACACTGGGGAGTGAGAAGCTGGAGAGCAGTGCCATGGAAAGGGATCTGGGAGCCCTGGTCAATGGCAAGTTGAACACGAATCAGCAGTGCCCTGGCAGCCAGGAGGGACAACCCTGTCCTGGGGGGCATCAGGCACAGCATTGCCAGCTGGGCAAGGGCAGGGATTGTCCTGCTCTGCTCTGCATTGGCCTCGCCTCTGGGCTGTTGGCCACTCCTCCCAGCTTTGTGTCACCAGTGAACTTGCTGAGGAGGCATCTGCCCTTCATCCAAGAAATCAATGAATAAGTTAAACAATACTGGGCCCGGTATTGAACTTGGGAGATGCCATTAGTGTCGAGCCTCTAACTATACTCTTGTGCCACTGATCACAGCCTGAGATCTGTCATTCAGCCAGTTCGCAAAACACCTCACTGTCCACGCATCCATCCTACAGTGCCTGAGCTTGTGTGCGCGGACATCAAGGGAGAGTGTCCAAAACCTTGCTCAAGTCCAGGTAGACAACATCCACTGCTCTCGTCTATCCAGTCGTCCCATTGTAGGAGTCAATCAGATTGGTTAAATACCACAGCTAAATCTCCAGGAAAAATGTCAAACATCTAGGCAAATGTAGGATATATTAGGAGAAGCACTTTCAAGAGAATGTATTCATTTTTTTTCCACACAGCCCGGATTACATATCCAAAATGAAAAAATGTGAACAGTTCTTCTCTCCCATGTTTGTGGAAACTTAGGTAACTGTAACAAAATTACACAGTTTATCAAATCTAGATAAACATAAGTAGAGAAGATGGACAGTTCTTTTCTTGAACCACAGCCAGAATAAGCATCCGTGAGGAGGAAAGAGACATACAATATGAAGAATAAAGCATGAATTTAGACTGGAAGTTAAAAAATTTCTCACTCTCAAAGAAGTGAGTTTCTGAAACAATTAATGAAAACATGAGAATAAATAAGATGCAGTTGCCTTTACTGCGGTTACACAGATTTTCTGAGCTTTTACACTTCGTATTTGTGTAATATAAATAGAAAGCAAGGAAAAGGTTAAAAATTAAAATTTACCGGAATGTGCCTCAGAATTTTTTTAAAACAAGCACGCTTTATTTCTTAGGAATGAGGAGTAACATGGAAAAGCTTTATGTAAATATGCAGAATTAAACATTAAGCCAGAAGCCATTCCCTTACTGGAAGTCTGAAAAATGGCAGAATTGCCATAAATATTACCTGCAGGAAAAATGTATAAATCTAGATCTATACAGCACCTTTTATTTCAAAGGATCTTTAAAATCACTTTAGACACTACCAAAATAATAGCCTGTGGGAAAACCTAGTTATCCAAACTGAACTACACTCATGTTTAGGAGAGGTTCTCTTGAAGATCCTGGTTTCTGTCCCCACGCAGATAGCAACCACTTTGAGTGTGTGCAGTCTATAAACTTTGAAAACCAGTTTATGTACCCTTTTCTTCTTTATTGGGCATGCTATAATCCTGCAGTCCTCTTTTTTTGAGATGGAATATGAAGATTTAATCAAAATATGAAAGGTGAAGTTGTACCATTACTTTAGACCATAGAGTTGTCCATTTTTTCCCCATTAATTCCTGACTCTTTCCTTATAAAATCTGACATCTTATTTGTGTTTTTTGTCAGCAGCTGACCATGAGCAGATGTTTTCTCTGACCATGCAGTTAAAGCTTTGAATGCAGCTGCACAGACTTGCAGATTTATGGTTTCCATTGCAATTTTACTTTTTCCCTTTCCTTTTCACTCCTTGTTCGTAAATGATACAAAATCAATTCTTGTTTGTCTTAGTATTCAGTTAAGCCACAAAAACTGGAAGGATTCCAGCATGGACCAAGGTTCCCTTTTCTATAATACTCATTACAAAGCTTCTTAATCTCTCAGATTTCCAGCGTGTTCTAAATTCTGATTTATATCCAACTCATAGACATTTGAGGCTTTTAAGAAAAACTTTATGAAATAGCAGCTTGTTTTTGACTCACAATGAAATACGATGTATGCTATATATTTATTTATTTAGCCAGGGGTTTATCTATCCTGCAGAGTCCCTGGGAACACTGATCAGATGCTAGCCAATGTACGGAAGTAGAAAACAAGGACCCAAACACCACAGAAGTGAAGGGGTGGGAGACAAGAGGCTGTTGAAGAGAGATTACTGGAGAACTGAGGGGGATCTATCAGCCAGTATCAGGCCAATGGCTGTTGGCAAAATATACCAGTACCTAAAAAAGCAGGATGTGATCCATGGAAGAAGACATGAGTAGAGAAGCAGTCCTAGGCCAGACAAGGTAGCTGCAAATTAGGAAAGGTGGTAAGACAGTCTGAAAATAGGAACAGGAATGGTGAACAAGGAAGGATGTGGAAGGAAAAGCTTGAAGTCAAGCAATGTGAGAAGGTAAAAAATGGTATGGAAATGGGATCTGAATTTTTGCATCTGGGATAGGATGATTAAGACAAAAAGCAAGAAACCATCAAGCTTAAATTCCACAAAGTATAGGGAAACAGGGAGAAGACAGTGATGAAGAGGAACAAATGGGATCAGCATGAGAAAGGAAGACAGAGGGAGTCTTTTAAAGACTGTCCAAGTATCAACTGTGTGAAGTGTCAAAGGAATATGAGCATACTATAAACGTTCTAAAAACTGGGCAGCACAGTGAAGGCGGTCCTGTGCAGACCTGTTAGGAAACTGTTTTTTCAGGCATAGTTTTCTTGTCCATGACTGAATCATATTTTTCCAAGTTGAAGAGAAAAAAAACTGAGATCTTTTCTTGAGACTCTAACTGATGACAACATATTTACTGAACTTCTTACAAAAATCATCACATAAATATTTGACTCTGTGATTTCAGCAAGTTTATTTCCAAGAGTTTAATTTATAGATGAAATTTCATGCAGTGAGACTCCAAGAATAACAACAAAACTGAGATTATAAGAGAGGCAAAGTTATTGGGCTTTGTTGTACTGTATTATTTGCAGCTACTATTTTTTTATTCTTAAGCAATAAATCAAAGAAACTAAAGCTTCAGAAGATCCTTTCAGTTCTAATAATTTGAATTTCAATATTAACTTCTGCTCCCCTGATGTATTCTTTGCTGCAGTTTTTAGATATAAACTTCTGCAAAGCAATGCAAAACTTGAATAATGATGAATTTATACATTTAAAGTATTGTAAGACTGTTAGGACAACATAAATGTAGAGTACCAGTTATAGTCTGATTTATGTGATTGCATAATGCTGAGACTTTGTTTATATCTGTGGAGTAAATTCCTGACTTATAAAGGTGAGCTGAATCAATTGAAACATTTCTAAGTTTTTCCACAGTCATATTTTTAGAGAATGAACTGTTTGCCATAATGAGGAATGCAAGGAAATGAACAGGTTCCATCTTCCATCATTACAAAGCTGAGCTGTCTGCTTGACAGCTGAGCTCAGATTTTACATGCCACTGAACTTGATGAAGATAAGTGTAAAAAACATTAACTCCTCTGTTTTCTTCTTTTGGATCAAAATCTCATCACATTAAAGTCATGTTACTGAAATATTTTGAAATCACAAGCCTGTAATACGTGTCCTTGTTACTTGAAATCAGTTCTAATTCTAGCAGCAGCTGAAAGAAGTGTAATTTCAGCACTGTGAACTGGTGCAGCTGAGATTATAAACTGGTACCATACATGTTCTCTCTAGTGCACAAAAACCAGTGAAAGTTTTCTCTGGCTAAGGACATAGTATCCAACATGTCAGGACCTCATCCTGGCTTTGGTCTTTGTGCATTTTGCACATTCTTTTTAATGAGTTGCCACAGAGCATGTATGAGGACGCTATTCTTTCTTAAGGACTGAAGAAACATTTCAAACACTGTTAGTAGGCCATGTTTTCCTACCTCTTCAAGTCATCTAATTTTAATATTAAAAAAATCTTCTAACTTGTAGGAAGTAAAGGATGATATGCTATAAGTTTCACAGTCCTACTGTATAGGAAGCAGTCAGTTAATATGAGAGATGAGAAGTTTTTACTCTATTGCTAAATGAAAAATAAAGGCAGGGAAAGTCCTTGTCCAGACACTGGACAGAACAATATTTGGGAAGTGAGCTCTGCATAAAGTAAATTGAATAGACTAATGTACAAGCTTGGTAAAGGAATCCTAACTGTGTATATAAAATATTTCCTTGATGATTAGTCTGCAGCTCTGGTTTCTATTTAAATTCCTCCCTCCACCGTCATGCATCTGGGTAACCAGACTGGAAAAGATTCATTTCTGGCATTATCGGACTTACTGGAACAAACAAAAACACATTTACCGTGAAGAAAATCTTTCTGAAAGAGGCGCTGGTGGTGTCATGTCAGAGGGGGACGATGCTGTTAGTTTGTGTCAGAGCCTCCAAAGAAAGGGTGGCTGGAAAGGTCAGGATGCCCTGAAGGAGCACGATGTTTTGTTTTCCCAGAACATACCACCTGCTTAACATGAAAAATTACACCAAGCTTGATCATCAGGCATGTGCAAGTGACAATGCTGGATTATTTAGGCACAAACATCTGATCTATGTGGCCTGGAAATGTCCATAAGAGCTATTCCTGCCTTGAATGAACCCAGAGGAACACTGCTCTCTACAGGGAAAATAAGGACATAGAACGGCCTTGACAGTGGTGTAGATACAGTATCCTGACACGTTTGTCTCATTTTGCCAACCTGTTTTAAAAAATAAGCAAAACATCACCTGAAGAAACTACTTTTGTATTTAAGAGATTTTGTCTTCTTAATAACCTAACAAAGGGGATGAAGTTTTTAAGAAAGGTATCTAAATATATCCATTAATTGATGAACATGTTCACTTTGTTACTTGCAAGACAATAGACAACTGCTCATTGAATAAATGTTGGAGTAAAAGGGGGGTTTAACTAGGAATTGGTTTTGTGCAAAGCTGTAGTTGTGGTAATGGAATAAAACAAATTCTGTGACTACACAAAAAATTTAATAATTGGCATCTAAAGACAAAAAAATTTAGTTAATTTATTGAAGACATTGTTAAATGCCACAGTTTATTAGGAAACATGAAAGCAAACAAGCTTCAACAAACCGCAATAAAAGGGAAGTAATAATTTCTTACATTACAAACTTCTGGGAGACTTCAGTTTCTGCTTTTTGGGAGTGAGTATTTCCTTCTTCATCTTTAACCTTCCAGTTGGGCAAAGGTACTGCAAAAATAAGTTAGATAAGCATCATTAAAACAGTACATAATTCCCTCAAAAAACATATGAGAAGAAAGAATGGTAAGCTTGGAAGCAAACAACATGCCACCTCGATGTAACCTACAGTCACTAGAATAACAGATATTTTTGCTGTGCATACTTTCTCACAAATAAAACAATACAAATTAAGACAGAGTAAACTAAAAGCCTTGAACTTTTTCGATTTCTGTATAGTGTCAAATTTGGGAAGCATTGCTTCTTACCTAAGGAGAACAAAGGAATAGACTACCTACATCCTCCTGGAAGCTAAGTCACATGGAAGATAAGGAGGTGATTTGTGACAGCTAGTTGAAATCTACACAGAATAGCGGAACTAATTTTTTAAAAAATTATGTATTTGTTTATTATATCTCAAAAGTACCATTTTAATCGTCCTTTTTTCAGTATCATTGTTACCCTCTGTTGAGTAATACACTGAAGGTTATATAAATGTCACTTTAATATTGAAACCAGATGTATGTATATAGATGTTTTTATTAGATGCTAGCTACCTTATATTTATAGCAAGATCACTTACATTTCCAAGAAATAGAGGACTAATGTATGGAAAACTCAAGGAAAAACTTTCTTGGGTTACCTTTATCTTTGCAATTCTATTCATTTTAGCTTTTGAGCAGGTAGAAGCAAAAAGTTTGACTAATTTTTGGCTCTGAGCAATTCTGGAAGTTTCTGGAATAAGATCTCATATTACAGCAGATGCTTTATAGTTTTTTATTATCTTCTTGTAGTTATGTACGCAATGACCAGTTAAAGGCAATAGCCATTTTGCTGATCTGTGTTCCAGACACTTTTGGTTTTGCCTTTTACGACATCAAGCAGCCAAATCTATAAAAGGCCTATAACAAACTATTATTCCATGCCACTATCTAAGATCATCTGGATTTGTCCCATTATTAGTGTATCTCAAATATTCCAAAACAATGAAAAATGTTATTATCCTACCTCAAATCAGAATAGACAATTTTAGTTCTCTCCGCTGTAGAATGGATAGAAGTCTCTCAGAAGCTCTCAGCTTCCATACTGTAGAATGGATAGCTACTTCAATGGAGGTTTTGTTGAACAAGTCACAACGTGCTTCAGCTGGTGCATGGGGATGCTGATGTTACGTGCTTTGTCTGATTTTTTGTTTGTTTGCTTTTTAACAAACAGTAAGAACTTCTATATTTTTTACTCTTGGCTTGGATACTACTCCTGGCTACATGCTAAACTTTTGAGATTTTTTTACCTATTTACTATACTGTAGCTCAGAAGCAGCATGACAGCAGTAGCAATTTCCCAGGTTTTTTACTCATTAGTGTTGTAACACTTCAGTAATGTTCTTGTGTTCTCTGGAACAGTTGACTATAGGAAAATAATTTACCCTTTATTATGCTTTACAGAGTTGATCAGACTTGTAAGTGATCTTCAGATTTACCTTCCTGATGCTGCCAAAAATACCGTACAATGGGTCTGCTGTGAACACAATGGACTAGATGAATTCCAGACATCCTTGCCAGACGATATAGTTCTGTGTCTTTGTGTTCATCTTACAGTTACATGCACGAGTACTTACGGCATGTGTTGTCCTACCTTTAAGAAACTCTTTGGAACTTCTTTCAAATCTAGAAACATTTTCAGTGGTATCATTCCTGTAACACCACTTGTTTGCTGTCTCAATTACACTAAGAATATGAAACAATCCTACTGCACCTCTGGAGCAGCTGGAATCTGTTCTCTTCTCTTTGCTGGATTGTCAACACCACAGACCCAGCCTGTGAGGAAGGTGTGAGCTGGATGAACATGGAGGCAAAGCAGGCCAACAAAAACACCAGCATCTCGTGCAATCACACAGTTAGCATATGGGTGAATGTGAAAGCCTGCTTACCAATGCCTAGGTGTATAGAGAAATGCAGACAGCGAATCTTGCCAATAGAATAAATATCTGACCTATACTGATCAGTAGCCAGGAGCAGCTGATTGAGAAAAAGAGTACAAGAAGAATAAGATACTCAATATATGTGCATGTCAGTGCAGACATGAAGAAGAGGAATAGACAGCTCTTTCTCTTTCCAAATATAGGGAGATTAGATTAGATTAGATTAGATTTTTTAATTAGATTAGAACTAGTTAGATTTTTTCAACAGCAAACTATCATACATACAAAAGTCACATCTTGCTCTCACAAGAAAATGCAATATGAAGCAGCACTTCTCAGGCTGATTTCAGTTTATTCAATAAAAATAATGTCTGGTGAGGTCTATTCTGAGACTATTCTGCTGTAAAGGAGTGTGTGTTAACTCTTCACCATTCTATTAAGAAGTTATGAACTACATTAATTTCTACCAATGTAAAGAGAGACAGAAAATATGATGCAACCTGGCTTCTATTCTCATTATTAAGTAAATAAAAAATATGGTCTCTCTAATGCCTCTTTTTCATCTGTCAGTCTAAACAGAATTTAACAATAAAGGAGGATTTGATTACTTCAGTTGTCTGCTTAGTGAAATTTAGGCCATTCTTGGCCTACTGTCCTACATTCTTAGAGGAACTCCAGTGTAATCAGAAATTGTGTGTAAAAATCCTGCGTGATGAAGATGAGTGTGAAATAGATACTTTTATCCCAGGAGTAAGAATCATTTTCCTCAAAATACAGACCATGCAGAAATTGGAACTATAATCTCAACAGTCAATACATACATACAAATATGTTTATGTATATTGCATTTTAGTATGATATTACTGACCAAAAGCCAAATGTATTTTTTTCATTTGTATTTGGGCACATAAACACCTTTTGTCTAATGTGGAAAACGTCTGGCTTCTAGTCAAATTATGAGGAACTGACAGTGTACCTGACCAGTTAAAATAAAGCTAATATCTAGGTGTCTGAACACTCACTGAGGTTTTCACCCTAGGTCAGATATTGGGTCATAGTCTGTATAAGCAGAGAATAATATGTACTGTTTCTGTGGAAAAGTAAAAGCATCTATAATGTCATATATCTCCTTTCAGCTATATTCTATATATGGGAAAGCAAAACCCGCATGTATACAGTCACAAACACACATCTATGCATAAATGTAGGAAATAAACTAATGTAAAAGTGGATTTCCATAAGTACATCTGTACTGCCAGTTTCTTCTCTAGGTAATAATACCTTTTTTAGGATTTGAAGAAAACTGCTATCCCAATTAAACCATTATTGCTTGCTATGTTTGAACCTTCACTAGGCAAATATGGGCTCTTTTTTGTGTTGGGGCCGGGGGGTTGTGTGTTATTATGATTCAAAAGCAAGGGAGGAAACATCTGAATTTGAAACAAACTTAGAAGTTGCTGAGTAAAGAAACAAAATCATCCTACTCTGCAAAGGACAGCTGCGGTAGGAACCCGCTTCTGTGAGTACAGCTCTGCTCTGCTATCCTATGCATATATGTACACCAGTTGTCAAATGCATAATTAAAGATGCATTCATGCAGAGATGATGATGGACAGCTATGTTTTTTTTGTGGAGAATTTTGTCTTTTCAGGCTTATGAATCTATTTACTAGACAACAAAAACCATGAAGACTGAATACAAACCTCCCATTATGGTAAGAAACAATAAGCTAGAAGTCCATGCCCCATAGAATGAGAAAGGAGCAGTGTGTGTGTGCCTCACTAACCACTGCCTTTGAGTATGGCCTTAATGCATAAAATCTCTCTGCGGATCATACCATCTCTGACAAGGACAGAAAAACTTGCTTTTGTCACTAGTTCTCTTTGTGTCCTAGGCTGTACACTAGCTGCTGCAAATGCTGGAACTTGCAGGATGCCAGATCTTTGGAGAACTTTGCAGATTGTTCAGATTTACACACAGGATTAATACCATTGACATTCATAGACTAGTGCCTTTAGGTTCAAGTGCTCAGCATTTACAGTAACGAGCCCTGAGCAAGGCAGAGGAAGGCACTTTTGTAAAACACTGAAAATTTATTTGTATTTCTTAAGCCACTTTCCTGATGCAACCACTTAAGGGCAGCCTGAAAATTTTACATGTCTTGGTAACTTAATCTATCCATTTACCAATACAGACATTTTAAAAAAACCAAAAAAACCCAAAAAAGTGAACAAAACCAAACAAAACACAAAACAACAACCAAAAGAACCTAACAATATCCAAAAAACCAAAACCCCAAAACCAAACCAATCCAAACCAAACAACAACAAAAAACCCCCCAAACAAACAAACAAACAAACAAAAAAAACCAAACACCAAAACCAGAAAAACAAACCCCAAAGTTAAAGGTTTATGTTCCTTTCCTCACTGTCAAATCATATTCACATTCTGAATGGATTGTAACTGGGTCTCAGAAGCATATTTGTAGTCATTATTCACATTTGACTGTCTGTCACTATGCATCTACATGCAGCATTTATTGGCTTTATAGTTTTTAACAGCAAGATAGTAAAATTTTGGTCTTTAAACCTATCACTGCTCATCATTCTGAACTGCCATTCCACCTGGATGACCCTAAGAAAAAGTTGTGACTATTCAAATTTATCAAAATTATTTCAGAAATACATATCCATTGCAGTGGGGCCAAAAGACCACACTAGTTTATACGTAAGAAGCAAACAAAAATAAATATGTAAAAGCTGATCTCTTATTTAGAGGATTTAATATAATTGACAACAAATCATCTTCTACCCACATAACTAAGAAGCCCACCTCTGTTCTGAAGAGACCCAAATTGCTTTGTTAAGGAAACTTATGCAATTGCTGACGTGTGTCTTTAGCCAATAGCTTCCTGCTGAATAAATGCTGAGGGCATTCCTGACATTCCTAGAGGGAGGTTCCTGGCCAAGCTTTGGCAGCTCAGTCCATCCCAGTTCTGTACTGAGTGCTGAGCTGCACCCACGCAGAAGCCTGCTGGTGTCAGCACACGCTGGAATTCCCCGACATATATGGACAACACTCGCATGTGAACACGGTGTTCGCCACCCCCACGCACAAACTGGGACTGGAACGTGCTGAGGTCTCGTTAGAGATTCCCAATGAGGCAATCACGTGAATCCAGTGCTTTAATTTGGTAGCTGCATCACCAAGGCGCCGTAGATGCCTTTTTCCTTTGTGTGGTTTTTTTGTTTGTTTTCTTTAGCTTTTGGGTAGTTTGTTTGTTTTAATTAAATAGAGAGGAAATTTTTTTTATAAGGCAGAACTTATTCCAAAAAGTTCAGCATTTTTAAATTTTTTCTAAGCTTTTGACAGAAATGTTCTGGATCTGCAATAAACTTTATTTTTTCTCAGCAAACTGACTAAAATTATCACTCATGTTTTTTAACTTGTATCTTCTTCAAAATGCTTTATCTTTACAAGTCTGACTTAAATGAAATCAGAAAAATAAAATAAGCATTGATTTTACACCTCCATCTCATATGTCTGTGGAACGCTACAGTTTTCACTAAATTCCTGAATAGTCATAAAGGTATATTTATGACTTCTTTCAGCTTTGAAAAGTGAACATTCCCATTCAGAGTCACTGGTAAATTTTCTTCAGAGGGCAGAAATATCAAGTGTGCATGAAAAGTTCTTTATCAACAGAGCATTTTTGGCAGCCAGTTATAAATGTGTTGACACCCTTTTCTTCAACAAGTACTGACTACCCATTTCTTTCATTCCTTCCCAAAAGTTCTGCCTGCTCTGAAAGTGCATTCATGTTACTTTGAATAAGGAAGGACTCAAATAACAAAATAAATCTCTCCTGCCCCTCTTTCACCTTTTGCCATCTGAGACCCAGTGTTGTTTCCAGTCGTGTTTTGTCTGTGTATGACTTACCTTGTTATTTATGCTCTTTCCCTACTCTGCAGCGACAGTATTTGATCTGAAGGTCACTGCCATTTCCTTGATCTTCTCCCAGGGATATAACTGTCTCTTTTTTTTTTGTTTTCCAATAATCACTAGTATTTGAATTCAATCTAGAATGTATATATATAAATATATATATATATATATATATATATAAAAAATATATATAAATTGCTACTTCCTTTTTACATTGTGATGAGGTCCCTGGGACCCTGAATTATGTTACATATGTGGAATAGGCAGCACCAATAGGTTTGACTCTAAATATGGAATAACACTGAATGTTACTAGAATGGTTTGCT
The DNA here is from genome assembly GCA_013397895.1 of Origma solitaria. Taxonomy (NCBI): domain Eukaryota; kingdom Metazoa; phylum Chordata; class Aves; order Passeriformes; family Acanthizidae; genus Origma; species Origma solitaria. Next base: position 994,974 of record VZRL01002523.1, on the reverse strand, counting down.
GCTGTAGGTGATCCCAGTCAAAATGTCAAAGAAAATAATGTATTCCACCATGGGCCAAGCCTTCTCAAATTGAAAGACATGCTACAAATACTAATTTTTCTCAAAGGCATGTCCTGGCACTATTTGCCTCAAGCCATTGTTTAGATGCAGAAGTATCCAGCTGCATTTACATGCTAGCTAAAGGAGAATCAGGGGTTTTATGTAGCACACAAAAATTTGTAAATTACCTGTAAAAATGTATCATTAACATGACCTATTTCTTTCTCTGTGTTCTTTATGAATGGCTCATAAAGAGAGTTTATTAATTTTGATAAGAAGTAAAATAGAAACATAGCAATAAGGTATATAAAAAAGATGCTATGAGAAACAGATACAAGTTTCACAGTTAGAATACCCAGAAATAGTTCAAATGTTTTTGATTAAATATGACTTAAAAACATTGAGCTTTTTGTTCCCTCACAAAGCATTTAAGAACTATAATTTAAATTAAAAAGATGAAAAAGCTAAATACACAATACTGTAACAGTAGATTAATTTGTCTTATTATTCTTATGCAATAAATCTCTTTTTCTTTTGCTTTTTCTGAACTTGGCCCAGCTCTAAATTCTGAGGTAGAGATTTCCTTCTTGCTATATGTTTATTAGTACTTAGCATAGTGAGCCAATGGCTAAGATGAGGAATCCCTAGGAAGACCAGCAGTACACACAATTAGTATTTTAACTAAATAGGGAGAGGCAAATGAAATAATGCTTATTTCATATGAAATACTGCATATTTTATTCTCTTTTATCAAGGAGAACCTATGCATGAATCACTGTAATGTCCAGCACAAATGTGTATAACAAAACAAATACCAAGCTACTGAAAAGAGAAAGGCCTTTTCCCCTGAAGAGCTCACTTGTCTAAGGTAGGATAATGTGGATATCTAAGAAAGTGAAAACAGGATAAAAATAAAGCCCTTGGATTAACATGGTAATCATAGGACATCCCTTGCTTATTTTTGGTCTCTATGTGTATCTACAAAATGGAGGTGAACATGTCCAACCAGGGATTAAGTGAAACCCAGCAGAACATCCAACAATTGCTTTTGAACTACACACTGTTCTAAAAACTGGAAGCTTCCTTATTGGAAAATGTTAGGAACTATTCCGAATCAGCTAATGTCCTGATGACTATATTTTCATGAAGATACCTCAGGTGACATAAAAACTAAAAATGTTCTCTGAAGCCGGAAACTATAACTTGCTATTTAAGTATTTCAGAGTACTCTTAATTAAATAAAATTTCATCAAAATGTCCTACTTCATCAGATCCAACTTTCAACATTAATATTTTTTTTGGTGACAGCTTTGGCCTGAGGAAAAATGCCATCAGTGCTGTCTCTCATTCTATTACCCAGTATAACTGCTCTGCTGTTTGTAATATAACTGTGCCATGGACGTTTCTAAAGTGCCGTTTAGCTAACATATATATTTCGTGTATGTATTTTCTGGTTCAGTCAGAGGAGTTTCTTTGAATCTTTAACACATTCTGATTTGTCTATACACTCTTGGCATGTTTGCTTGATGGGCACTCCTGTGAACAATCCACAGAATATTTCACAGAATTTCACAGCATCAGAGAGACAGCATAGGTAGCTTAGAGAATCAGTGACTGTTGGGTAAGGACAGTTAACACAGTAAACAAACACGGTAATATTTCATCTCTCTTTGTGGCCATAATCAATAAAGGTTCAATAAACTTGGCATGCAAAAGTGGTTATAATACTTTTCCTCCATATTTTTTCTGTAGCGACTCTATCAAAACATTAAGGAAGAAAAATCAATGAGCTTACAAGTCAAGGGTCTCCAGCCATGTGAAAACTTAAAACAGTCCTGGAAGACAATGACACATGAAGACTTTAAACAACTAAAAAACCGATGTGAATTTTTTTACCACCATATTAATCTGATTTAATTCTGTTATCTTATATCCTCCATATAAGCAATTTGCCCACAGTTCAGTAGGATGTTACTGGTGCAAAACTAGGGCAGATTACCTTTGTCAGCAAATGGCTTTCTCCCCATCCCCCATTGCATTCTATGAGAAAGCTGACAATAGTTAACATGTTGATGGGAAGGTCTTGCAGGGGGCACTGAGGGGTGAACAATGAAAAGTTCCTGCAGGAGGTACCTTTCAATAATGAAATCCATAGAGCGGAAATCCTCTTGCATGATGAGAAGAAACTTCAAAGTTTTTCAAATATTGGGAAAGGTTTCACAGAACCTGATTCATGAATCCACATAAGGCTTGCTGTCAATGACAAAAAAACCCTATACACACCTGATGATGCCTGTTCTTCTTAAGATACTGTTCTTAATTGTTACCTCTATCCATCTGCAGGAATTTATTTGTATACTTTTCTTTTGGACTCTTTTGTGGCTGTGTACAAATATGTCAGGAAACATGGCTGCAAATCATTAGGCATCTTTCCAGGCCGCAGTGTCTGCAGTGCCTGAGCCAGGCACACTAATAAGCTCATGGTATATTATTTTATACTAATACCAGACATTTTTACAGACCAAGATGAAAATGCTTCTGTCAGATGTGAGCTATCTTTCTAGCAGGATTCTGGAGAAAAGAAATAGGCACACTTCTTTTGCAAGTATTGCAATACAGACAGGTGAACTATTGTGCTTCTTATAGGGAAAAATATGTAGTAACAAAATTTTGAGACATGTGGCCGAAACTAGAATTATGCTTTTTTAAGTGGATTTATTTCCAGGGTTGATGCCACCTGCATTTTGAAAAAATCTTCGACCATATGAAACTATTTATTTTCAGCTTTGGAAAGGTAAAAAAAGGAAGCATGTGCAAAAAATAAAAAGAAATTCAAACAGATGTGACTGCAATCTTAAATCAATCTGTGCCACAGTTTGACAGATCACAGGGCAACTTTGGAGTTGTGTAAAATAAGTTTGACTCCAAATCCACGCAAAATACAGAACAGCCACTAAATTTATAAACGAGTCTAAACACAAGATGTTTAGACCATGACATATCTTTCTTCTCTCACTGATCCTTAAAAGTCTTTTTCAATTATGTGTATGTAGATAGATGCATAGTAAAGTTTGTGAAAAAAATTAAAATTCCCTCATTGATTCTAAATAATTACAATTATTAGAAGATTCTGAATAAACATGATCACCAACATTTCATACAAAGCAAGTATACAGACAGGACTTTCTTGTTCCAGAAACATCTCTGATTATCATGAGGGTCACATTTAAGTAGAGAGAACATTTCTATACACCACAGTTCTATTCTTCAAACCTTCATCTTCTGCAGATTACTTTGTCTGTTGAACCAGATATTGCAGAATGCCCAACAGTGTACAACAGTGTGAAGAGGGGATGTTTCTCATGCCATTACTTATTCTCACTGGCATTTACATTCAGTTAATGAAATGTGGAGAACCAGCTATTCCTAATAGCTAATTGACACTAAGAGCTCTTAAATTTAGTATTCCAAGGAATATAAAGGCCAAATGACTGTCAGCTGAAGCAAGGTTCAACTTGGGAACAGGACAGAAGCGCTTAACAGCAGACACAACTGGCCACAATCGTTCTAACCATCAGGTGGAGTCTTCTGTGTAAGAGGTCCTGCCCTTGTGAAAGGTAGGCTCTGATTCAACTTCAGGTTTTGGGGCTTGATGCAGAAATGGCTGGGTGAAACTGTGTAGCCAGAGTTATGCAGGAGGTCAGATATCCTGTCCTTCTGAGAAGGAAATTTATAAAAATAGTAACAGAAATATGTAACCCAGTGAGTATATCAAGCATTTATTTAGAACTTGGGTTCAAAATTCTGATGTACTTTTCCCCCACAGATTCCTAAAGCCATTTATAACAGGCCAGTTTCTCATGACTACTTATATTTATAATTTTTCTGTCTGGTTGTCACTGGTCACATTTTTAGGCTTTGCATTGCATTTTAAATAACCTGAGTCATTTAATGTTCATGTTTACTACTCTATTCCTTATTTTATGAGATTTTTCCATGAGTCTGAAATGATAAATATCCTTTCCTGCTCTCTGCTGAAAAGTCACAACCACAAGTCATCCATCACAGCTCAAATTTGTCCCTTAAAATTTTATCAGATTGCTCACAGAAGAGATATTTCTAAGCTAGAAGTTCAAGCTCAATTTCTCTTCAGTCCTCAGGGGAGATGAAAAGAGCTTGCCTTTCCTCCAAAAAATTTATTTCCATTTTTTTCTTCAAATTCTGCATAGAAAATTAACTAAATGAAAAATCTTTTCATTCCTGGCACCTCAAGAACTTGCAGTTCCTTTCAGGATTTTTTGTATGCTTTTTATACTGGAAGTAAGAGAGCTGAGAGGGAAAAGGATATGCTGCGGTTATGTCCATCATCTCTCTCCCTCATGCACAGTTCACCAGCTTTAAGCTTCAAAAAATAAATACTTCATGCACGGAGTGGAAGAAACAGATATCAAGCAGGGTGTCCAGAAACACTTTTCTTTAAAGAACTCAGTACATTCAGCTCTATGTTGTATATCATCCTGCATTTTACTCTGAATTATGAACAGTCTCAGCTCTGACTGAGATGTATCATCTAAAGCATTGCTCTTCCCATGTGTAATAAACCTGCTTCCCTCAGCTTTCTGCAGCTAGGAATACTCTAGCAGTGCCAAGTTATTCCATACATGTGTGAGACATGGCCAGCACTAGCGTTCTGTGCTGGGGACCTCAGTGAGACACACACGCCTCCAGCTTTCTGGTACTTTGGCACTGCTGTGGCCCTCACTTCCAGCATGGTGAGTAAGGTTTGTGGTTCAATCTTTTGGTTTCTACATCTTCACATTTAGTTACTAGTTTAAAAGGCAACACACTACAGAGGGAAAAACAATGTGATCTGTGGAGCTGGCAGTGGAAATTTTTCCCAAATGTTTGCAAGGATCCCATTTCTCACAGATGTTACTGCCAAGAAAGAACCTCTTTTTTTCTTTTTTAAGAAAATAAGGATTGTTAACAATAATCTTCTGCCCAAAGTATTTCTCCATTCAAACACTAACCCTACTGTAAAACAAGAGACTTATTAACAAATACATATTATTTCAAGTGGCAGAAGGCTGCAAAGAGGCCAAATATGTGGAATTGAAAATATTAATCTAACAGCCATAGAAGTAACTACAAAACTATCTTGCAAAAGACCTTAGAGAAACAGAAGGAAGGAGAGAGAGCAGACACCTTCCCAAGGAATGGGTCTGCTGCCTTTCATCATCAGCTGCTGTAGTGGGTAATTTCAAAGCTGTGTGTCCAAGAACAAAGCCTGACCCTTTATTAAGCAGGCAATCTAATATTAACATACTTTCAGAGACCCATACATGGTTGTATCATGCTTAGCCTGTTTTGTGTACTTTTTCATAGTGTTTCTTTTTAATTGGTAGGCAGAAAAAGTATTTCCTTAAGGAAAGTCCAGGCAGGATGGTGTCATACCCTTGTATTCCTCTGACTGCTATTTAGTGCATTAATAAACAAGAACTGTAAATATCTATATGTGTCTGAGGAAGAAGTCCTCTGCTGCAACTGCTGACGAGAGCTGCTGACAGTGAAACCGATGCAGGGCACTGTGCAGGCCCTGGCATTAGGAATAGGAGGGAAGCACTCAGCAGAGCCTGCTTCCAGGAGGTTGAAAGGACAAAGCAGGTTTCCTCCTGACTGAACAACTGTCAGTGATCACACAAAGTGAAAGGAAGTCAGAAACCAGAGTAGCATGACCTGTTGGGATTAACTACAAAAGCTAATTCAGAAGCTCCTGATGCTGCCAAAATTATGAGGGCAAAGAATTTGGCTTAAAGACAATTTTTTTCTCTTCCTTTGTAACTGAACAACTCCAAGATGGTGTAGAGTATAAACCTGCTAGAAAAATATGGAAGGCTGCATGTTGTTTTTCATAAACACATCTGATACAATTACCAGTAGCAGGGATGAAATTGACCTAGAAGTTATGAATCCCTAGGCAAACCTCCTGAAAATTTAGCGTGTGTTTGGGAGTGAAGGTTTTGGTTGGACTTTCCCTTAATGGGCAGACAGAATGTGCTAAGTCTGAGTCCAATTCCATGTTTTTCTTTGTTTTCATTGTTATGATAGTCATGGCTACTGCTGCAAAATTAGGCCATTAAAAAAAAGGCAAGCAGCCCATGCCAAATGGTTCCCATTTGAGCTAAACTCCTTGGGCTGAGCAATAGACAGAAAGGTACCTATTTAGGACATGTGTTTTCTACTTATTTCTGCCCTTGACTTGTTTTGGATGATACAGTGAGTTGACAGATGAAATTTCCTTCCTAGGGAAAAAGGCTGATATTTTCCAAACTATTTTCATCCCAAATTGGCATTTTCAGAGACCAATATGTTTAGGAAAAAAATCAGTTCAGAAATGTCAAAATATTTTTTTAAAATCAAACCCTAATATTCAAAGTTTCCCAAACTGTTTTAAGTTTGCTTACACACAAACTGGAGCCATGTTCCCTTCCTAGGGAGCGGCAAGGGCATTACACATTCATTTATACCTATACAGTAAATATCAGATTTTGAACTAATGGAAAGCTGCTCAGAAACTAGAATCAGGATGGGAGACTTGCACCTGTGCAATGCAACATATGGCTAAATATGCAAAGAACTGGCCCAGACATATATCCTGGTCCAGCGCTGATAGATCCTCACAATGTGAAGACCTCAAAGCTACCTAGCTGTATTATCATGTCACAAGACCCAAGAATGCTTGACTCTTTTTCTCAAACAAACAGTGTAAGAACTCCCTGTGACTTTCATCTGTTGCCACAAAGCTTCTATGGTTCACAAGACAAAATCACAATAAAAAAGTTAGCAGCTGGTCAACCTTACCTTAGACCTACTAATATAAATTGCACCAGCACTGACAGAACTAAAGAGTAGGAATTAAATGGTCTCTCAGGATCTGTGGAAATGAGGAATGGTGTTATTCGGGGGTGGGGAAGCAGAATTATTCAGATCTTGTCTCCAGAAGAATTTATGGTATTTTCTACAGCTTTCACACTTGTCCTTTAGTCTGAGCTGTGCTTTTAGGAACAGTAACTGCTATGTTTTGACTAAAACATGAAGAATGTTCCTTTCTTGCTGATTTCCCCACCTTTTAAAAGACATTGTGTAAGTGCAGGGTTCTCATAAGACTATTTAAATGAGAGACAAGTATAACTATGTTGTCTTGCAGACTTCATTAAATTGTGCTTAGAACTCATTTGCTTGGTTGACTCAAATTATGGAATGAATTCTTGTTGTAGGGATTATTTATATGTCCCAGAGCATCCATAACTCACCGAGTTCAGCCATCTACAAGTGTTTAATTACAAACTGTCTGTTTCACGTAAAAAAATGTTTGCCAGCAGTCTTTTGGCACAGTAACGTATGAACTTTGTAGATCTGCTCATGAGCACCGGCAGCAGAAAGGGGGAAAATTACTTCCCCAGAGTTCCTTGAAGATGTAAGTTTCTGGATCTTGCCATGATTTGCTATTTTATATAAATCTTGCTGGAACTGTGCTAAGTGCTAAGTTTTGCATTGAAATTTATTGTTTCCCCACTTCTCCAGCTAGAAGTTTATGTACAATTGAGAATATCATGTGAAAATTAAACTCACAAGACACTGTTGCCCAAGATGTGAGCCCAAACTTTGTCCAGAAAGAGAGAGCATCTAGGCTTTGAAAATACAGATCATCAATATACTACTGAAGTGAAGATGCAATTCGCAATTCACAGGCTAAAACCATAAAAATGTCCTGCATTATTTCATCCCTGAACTGACTATTTTGAATATTTGAACTGACTAGAGGATGGAGGTTTCTTTACATCCTTATTTTTTAACTGATTTTTTTTCATCGTAGATGCCTATGCAAAATCTTGTCTTGCAGTAAAATGCTGAATTTCTCTGATGGAGTGCTTTTAAAGCTAAATGTGAAGATTCAGGTTGAAAAATATTTTCTTTCTTTTTTTTCTTTCTGTTTTTTCCTTTTTTTTTTTTTTTTTAACATTTGGAAATGCCATTATCTTGAGTCCTGGGAATTTTTTTTCAATACCTTATCTGCCCTCTCTCTGCCTTTGAAGCTTATGGCTGTAGCTGCTGTGCAAAGCAAAGTTTACTTTGAATGCCCATTTCTGAATAAAAATTTCTGCTATTTTTAACTGCTGAAGTTTGAGACCCTGTATCAAGCCAGCATACCGTATGGCAACCTCGGCCTTCTCTATGTGAGTTGCAGTTGCCTTACCTCAGCAAAGGACCATGTGTAATCCTCTGTTGGCAGACATTAGATAGACCAAAATATGTGAGGACCTACTTTGGAGACTGATGTCGTCTCCCCTCTGTCTGGAAGACAGAATACAAAATTGAATGAGGCAGGACGTAAAGAAAAAAGGCCAAGTTGTTTTAGTATCTGAGGACTAGGTGAGCAATTTTGTTGTACTGCAAGTGGAAGTTTTATCGGAGACGTGAGGAGAAGAGTTTCCCAAAGCTACGAGGGCAAGCGCAGTGACTCTGAGTGAGGCGCCCCCAAGAAGGTGCCATTTCCACAATCTCTCCTTTTCAGCACATGTCAATGTGGAATCAGTCTTCCCATTTGCATTTTGGGCTCCCTATGCTGCTCGTCGCTGACCACATGAGGGGCCGTGTCACGCCTGCGAGGGGTGCTGGCAGGAAGGCCAAAAGTCCAGGCGGCCCAAGAGGCAGGAGGAGCTCTGGGGAGGGCCCTGCCTTGCTGCCGTGGGGGTGCCCCAGGGGCAGGGACAGCCCTGGGGCTGCTGGCGTTCCCCCTCCACCCTCCTCTGGCAAGCGGTGCTCACGATGCGCTGAGCTGGACCAAAACCCTTGGGCAGCAGCTATCAGCCATGGGGCTGTGGGCAGCATGTGCCAGGGGCACCAGGCTGAGGGAGACAGTGTCCTCTCCATGGCCCCGCCAGAAGCACAGGAAAGTTCTTGTAGCAAGCAGGGAGTTATGCAGTTTCACACCTAAGCCCTGAGCCAAAAGTGTGGAAGTGGCATTTTAAGGCTTTGAGCAGCCAACCAGCTGGAAGGCCATGGGTCATCTTGAGAGAGGCTGAGGGTGAGATATTCCCCTCTGGAAGCTCCCGGTGTGGGCCTGGTTTGCTCCCCTCTAGGCCCTGGCTGTGCTCCGAGGTACCTTGAGGTACACAAGTCCTTGCAGCGTGAGCTCATTTGTTGTCATTTCCACTTCTGGCAAAAAAAGGTCATAAGAAGAGATCATTAAATTGTGCAGCATTCATACAGCATGGCCTCTAACACAACAGGCAAGTTGCAGTGATATCATATCCAAGAAAACAGCAGCAGACTGCGTAACTTCAAAATACCACCCAGACACTCTAGTTTGGAAAGGACAACTCATAGCATCAAAGCCTAAATATATTTGCCAAACTGTACTTTAACTTGCTGCCAGGACACCAAATTTATCCCCTAATTAGCAACAATCCACTAGGCAACACGACATCTTCTTCTGCAAACTGGCTATGGGTTTGCTTCATGGAGGTCAGGAATACAAGAAAAGCCCTACACATATCAATGCTTGTGAGAAAGGTGAGAGGTGTTCCATATGAAATCAGCCTGGGGATAATTTTTCAATAAGTAATCCTCAAAGAAAGAATACAACAAAATCAATATAATGGCTAGTTGTAATGTCAAAGAAAAATTATGAAAATTTAAGAGGTTTAGATTACTAGTTTCAGAACAAAAATAAATGAGACATAAATGTCTAATAGAAATCTGATTGAAGAAACAAATTACAATGCAAGGTATATAACCATACTTTAAAAACCCAAAGGGAATGACCTGGCTTCTATCTTGCTTTTTCAGACTGTCCTCATCTGCAGTCATTTATACGGTAGGCTGTGTGGGATAGCTTTCTTCTCTATCTGCAAAGAGGGAAAGGGAGGGAGCAGCTGTGACTCCCTCTGCCCTAACTGTTCCCCTGAGTCAGTCACAAAGTCACCTCTTCACATCTGAAAGCCCTGCAACAACACACTCTGCATACTGAAACACAGCTTTCCAAGCCACAGCCTGCCCCATCAAACTTCTGTCATGGGATGCATCCAAGTCAGCTCTTGTCATAACTGTTATCATGGTATCTACTGACATTCTGGCTATGTGTATGGCCATGTGTATGCACAGTTCCTGAGAGAAAATTCTGAAGACTGTGATATGCCTGACATAACCCTACAACGAATGTGTGCATTGTGTTTGTCAGCAAGCTGTTGTGGGAGACAGAGGGGCAAGTCATGGAAACAGTTTGCTTTTGTAATTCTAAGAAAATTATTTTCTTTCTTCCCAGAAATGCATTTTGTAGTCTGCATGCATCTTTCAGTATTCGTCCTTGGACTCCTGTAAGCCAAAATGTGAAATGTCAAAACTTGATAAGGGGTTTAAACAAACAAGCAAAAAAACCCAACCACAAAATGTATGCAAAATAGTTACTTCAAATATATGTAGCACATACATGTTCTATACACACACATCAGTATATGCATGCATTTGCCACATATACAAATATACATGTGCACACAAAGACATGGCATTTAAAATGTGCATATACACACGCAAAAATTGTCCAGAGCCAAACCAAAGTGATAGTCTTGTTCAGAGAGGGAGTACATTGTTTTTGCCTTTTAATATTTTACCATCTGAATTCAGGGGATAATAGTAAGCATATGTAATTTTGGAGGTTAGTCATCTAAGACTTTCTTACAAGTTCTTTGACACTTGGTATCTATTGGGGAGTGCTTTCTAAAGCAGAATTCACTGGTTTTTACCCTTTGACTTCCTTTACTCTGATAGATCTTAAATACCATGTTTAGACTCTGATAATCTGAAAGGGCATTGCTTAACATAAGAGTGAAATCAAGTTATTTCTGTTTTGATGGCTATTACTGTCTCTCATACGGGAGCAAAACATTCTCTGTAGAAAACTCATGAAATTGTTGTCCCTTTTATTTATAACCTGTATTTATAACCATAGGACATGGGATTCAGATTTATGAGGACCAGGAAGCAGAGGGTTGTAGTTACTCATATTCCTAGCCAGAAATGAGAGTGCTTGCAGATTTAATGGTGGTAACCAACCAAAGAATAGTATTTTTTTGTTTTCTATTATTTCTTTATCTGTGATCAAAAAGAGATAGCTATACTTTAAATAATTTTCAGCTCACAAGCACACAGACTTTAAGGAGACTTACCATACTACAGCTTTCTGAGTCTGACAAGCCTTACAAATGCCTAATCACAATTTTGTGAATTCAATAATGCATAACAGTCCAAATTTAAGGGATAGCAGTTGAAATGTATGTATAAGGGGTTATAACTGGTTTCAGAACTTGTACGGAATAGAAATAATAAGGTACTAAGCTGGTTGCAAGCACACCCACAACTGGCACAGCATGAACGTTTTCTCTCCAACATTCTGCACCTATAGCAGTAGGCTGGGTGTGGGCAAGATCCTAGGAGTGGACATAACCAGGACAGCTGACCCAAACTGACCAAAAGGATATTCCATAATATATGACATCTGCTCAGATACAAAATAAAGGAGGAAGCATGGCCATTCATTATCTACAATATTTGTCTTCCAGTATAACCACTACCTTCTGGGAAGTGACTGGATATTGCTCGGTGTTGGAAAGTAGAGAATAAAATATTTTGGTTTTTATTTCGCTTGTGCATGGGCAACTTCTGCTTTTGTTTTACTAAACTGCCTTTTTCTTGATTCATGAGGTTTTTTCCATCTTATTTTCTCCCCCTCCCTGTCCTGTTGAGGAGGGGAGTGATAGAGTGACTTAGTAGGCCACTAGTGCCCAGCCAAAGTCAACTCACCACACATGAACATGGATAAGTTCATGGCATGGAATGATAGCCATCCTTAGTGCAGTGTATAACATTACTTGTAAATATATGCCGTAGTACCTACAACTTCCTGGAAACATTAGCAATGCAGAGGTTGGAAAGAAATGGAATGACCTGTAGTTCATAAACAACACTGGCGGAATAAGCTGCTTCTAAAGGCATCAGAAACTTTTGCTCATAGATTTATCCTTCACTTCTAAAACTAACAGTGCTAAAAAGTGGCATGACTAAAAAGGCAATGCAGCAATAAAAATTCCATTTTGACTCTAGGGATAGCTTCAGAGACATTGTGGTTAGAATTTTCTCCATTATTTGCAAGTTGCCAAAGAGGAATGTTCCTTATTCTGGATTGACTTTGGGAAACCTATTAAGATTTTTAATTGCATTCAAAAATACACTTATGTTTTGAAACCTAGTCTGCAGGAAGTTTAACCTTCATTAAGGCCTCTGAGTGTGGCTGAGACTTACGTATTAGGAGGTGCTTAGCTTGTCTCTACCCAGTAAAAATACAAGGAATAATGCCAGTTTGGGGAATGACTAGAGCAGAAAGGAAGGGGGGAATACAAATTATGAGCTGCTCTGGTCTTCATACTCAGGAAGTACTTACCAACTTCCATTGCCTCATCTCATCTCTTCTATTAGAAGGCCTTTAAAAATTACAGGAATAAGTCACCCATTGCAAATAACTTCACAATGGAGAGCAACCAAATGGGACTAAAGTTGGATAGGAAACTCCCTTCTCCTACAGCAGATAGTTCTGAGCTGCTTGCATTTTTTCCTCTTGGGTGTTCCTCAATAATTTCCACAAATTGAAAAATTTAAAAAATATGTAAGCTGAGTGCAGATGAGGAATTTAATTTCAATAATTTTGTGATAGTTTATTACCATGCTGATCTTTCTTAAATAAATTTGTATCTAAATTTCCTAATATCTTAAAGATTTCACTTTTGTAAAAAATTCTGGCTTGAAGGAAACAAAAGCTTTCTAATTCATGAAGTTGAAACAAGGCTATTTTTAATGTTTCTTATAAAGAATTCATAATTAAAGAGCAAAGGGAAATATAGGGATCCTTTTCTTAGCCATCAGTCTGAGTCATAACTCCAGTCTGTAACAAACACTCTGTGTTTTGGTGTGATGGCTCTTAGGTGACTAACTCTCTTTCCTATCTGCTTGACTGCAGCAGCATTTGGATCAGGCCTAGAAAGATGGCTCTCTTAACTAAGCGAACACCAGAAGAAGGCTTCGCTCATGTGCTGATAAGTCAATGTGGAATGTCAAGGTGAAATATTCATTTTATTAGCCAAGAACAGTGGAGCTGATCACAAATGGAGTGTATCCTTTGCCAATAAAAATTTTCCTCTAGTCAATTCCAAGATTAAGCCAAAGCCACTGCTTTGTTCCTCCATCTGTCTCAGTGAGTCAGAAATGGGTTTCCTCTTGTTTCCCCTCCAAATGGGATGCCAATGTCCTGCCTGAACTGCAGAGGCACAGGTGGTGTGCCCACATTTGTGAATTGCTTTGCCTTTGCAATCTTGGCAGCCTCCCTGTGCTCTGGCCAGCTTTTTTACTGAATGAGATAGCAAATAGTGGGGACACTCCACTTTTCACGCTGTTCATAGATTTTTAAACTAGAAATCAGGAGTTTGAAAAATCTCATCAGCATGATCTGTAATCTGTTTAGAACTGTGACTAATGAAAATTCTGACTTTTGTTCAGAACAGAAGTACTGAAATGTTTTAGAGTTTAATTCCATGGAATTCTAAAAGTTGGAGGTGAGATATACATGAGTGACCAAATTTTCACATTCAATTTGTGTTATACTGCTGTTCCAATGACTTCACAAGCGTAGGTAGCTTTGTACTTGAGAATTATACTGCTGTTAGAGAGACTTCTTTCATTTACTGTATACATTTTAGCTTATCTCATAATTGCATTTCACACCAAATTCTCTCTATTAAAGCACGTATTTGATGGCTTTTGCCAAATATTCTTCCAGAGTATATATATTTGCCAAATATACTTCCATGAAATATATTTGAACAACAGAACAGAACAACATGAAGAGGTGCCACCTATACAAGATTCATTTCAGCCCAGGCAGTGCACTTCCCACCTAATCACAGTGGGAAAGAATCTGTATGACTCAGAAGCAGGAAAAGGAAAATAAGCATCAGACCTCTGGACCTAGTGGTCAGCTTGCCAGGGTGGAGAGCTGCCAGAACCAGTGAATTCTCCTCTGCCTTTTTCAATGGATTATAGATCTGTGATTTCTGTCCCTATGGTATCCATCTCCTTCAAATAAATAGAATTCTGTACCTGGTTATCATTGTGTCAGTGACAGCAACAAATTCAGACACTTTGAGGCATGGTGTTGATAACACAGCCATAAGAACATCAGTAAACAAATCAACCCCAAAACCCAGAAGAGTATGCATGTGCCCACTGCGTGCGTGCATAAACTTCAGACCGACTGGTCTCATGCCATACTGATGAGCAATATATTCTGCCTGTTCTTTTCCCATGCAGGCTTAGCATGGCTGATTTGTGTACTCAGCACTGAAACCTACACTTTTCCCAGGACCCATCAGGTCAGATTGCCCATAACCTACTGCTGCTTTGATGGCTCTCATCCTGCTTTCAATTGATGTGGCAGCGCATGAATACATATGACCAAAAGCTTGATATAAAATTCATTTGTCTAAACACCACCTATTTATGTTTGATGGCCTGAACAATTATTAATCCTGATTGGAAATATAAGTCATTGTGTCTGCAGTATCCTGTCACAGCATCCCTGTTAGCTCCCCTGAGGCCAAATTCTCTGACAATGCACATAGTGTCCGGTTCTTTCTGCACACAGTACCATGCCCTAGCTGAAATCCCAGGGAGGAAACCTCTTTTTCTGTATGCTCACTAGTGTGGATGATCCCCAGGAATTTTCCTGGTCTGCCAGTGTATATCCAATAAGATAGGAGACAGACCCTGCACCACTGTGTGCAATAATTTTCCACACTTTCAAAAATGTTCCAAAATGCCATGTGCACACGCACACAGTGGGCACAACTTGTATCCTTTCTGCTAGGGCATGAGCTCCCACACCAGTCCTGCACGTGGGTAGAACCCTGAAGAAACTGGAGCTTTCTGTAACCCATAAAAGGAGTGGAAAGCTCCAGAGCAACAGCAGGCTGCTCACTTCCTGCTTTTCTCTGAATTCTCTGCCTTACATGAAGACTCTGCTCCACCACTGCCAATGAAATACCAAGTTCTAAGTTGTCAGATGAGCTACACCTGCCTAGTAAACAGTGACATACAAAGCCCAGAACAGCAGGCACCAACCACCCGGTGCGCTGCTGGCTGGTACCACACACCTTCACCCACTGTTATTTTGTCAGTAGTTATTCCACACAGCAACCATGTGCCAGCCTGTGCACAGCTCAGTGAAATACAGAGGTGAGCTGGAGCAGCCGCTACCAGTTACTGCTGTGGCAGAGCCTGTCCCTCCTGGGTTCCCAGAGCTGCATGGCGGCATGGCTCCTCTCTCTCCTTGTGCCACCGATTCACAATGCTGCGATATGATAGGGGAGCCCCATGGTGAATAAGCCCTCCCCAAAACCCTCAGATATGTCTCTTTCCCAGGCCAGGAAATGGCTAAATAAACCAGGGGAAGCAGTACAGACACACATAGCTCAGCTGTTGTGGAAAAGCATGGTTTGGTTTCTGTTGACAAATATCCCAGGACTGTTGAGCATTTCCTTGATCTGATGTGGTGGGAGGCTTCTAGGCATCCATGGACCTGCAAATGTTGGTCTGCAGGGACTGGTGCCATGGGTTTTGCTTTTTGCACACAAATGGGGGGAGCAAAGCACTTACTTCACCTGTCACAGCATTTTTGGTGTGATTCTTACAAGAAGTAGGTGTCTGGTTTTGACCTGTGTTTTGCCTCCCAGCACAGTGCCCTGGGGAGGATCTCAGCTCGCACATTCTCACACATGCATGCACGGCACAGGTCTCTCTCCTCCCGGATTTCCAGCAGGCTGAACTGTGCCACACCACATTGCTGATCTCCAGGATCTGCACCAAGTTCCTAGCTGCATCCAGGGAGAGAGCATGCTGAGTGGCAAGGCATGAATGACACAGTCAAGTCAGGCAGGGCTGTTACTAGAAATCTCTTGCTGGGTGAATGCGAGGGGGAAGGACAGGACAGAAGTACAGAGCAGACACTGTCCAAAGGTACACCAGGCCGAATGCAGCATAGACAATCCTGGATAACTTCAGAGATGGCTTATGGATCTGCAAGGTAAATTAAAACAGGGTGTTTCTCCATTCTCTGTGGATCTTACTGGGATAATTATCAGAAATATTCTACCAGTGGATTGCAGTAATGCATGATAGAAATATTGGTTTTGATGCTTCATCTTGTAGAAGTGCATCATCTCAAGTACATCACTGAAACTTCATTTTGACTTCAGTGAAGTATTCCATTTTCCATTAGATGGCAACTTTGCGCTACATATAGAAATACTAAGACTGGGGACAGGGGGTTGTTTTTATTTGATTTTCTTTTTTGTTTTGTTTTGTTGTTTTATTGGGTTTTGGTTTTTTGTAATGCTGAATGAATTAGAAACCAGCTGTAAGACAATAAAAAAATTATTTAGGTCTAGCAGTTAAAATTTCTGGATCTTACTCCAAAAAGGGACTATAATAACCATTTGGTCAGACCTCCTGCCTGAAAATGGACACAGATGGAATGAAGGAGCGCTGTATCTCTGGGTTTATATTTCCGTATTTCCTCTAACAGTGACACAGAATTAACAACATGGGAGTTAGTTGCATGGCAAAAAGAAAGTGCCATCAGTTGATACTCTTGCATTTCATATGCATTTTACTGCAATGCCACCTTTCCTCTGCTTCCTGTGAATCAATAAAATGATATAATTTTCAGTAAAAAATACAGTTATGGAGAATCCAGAAAACCCTTTAGTCAAAGAGTAAGCTAAGTTTCCTTAAGGTCAAAATGGAAATGCCTACAGATTTTCTGTTCTTTTTTTTTGCTTTCATAATACACCCATTTGCTAATTTTGCTTACATTTCCCCTAAGGAAACTTAAAACAATTAAATAAATTCCTAAAAGACAATAATGAATCAATCAGAAACACCACAAATATGTTTTTGACTCTCCCAGTTATTTTTTCAGCCTAGTGTTAAAACAAGTGGTAATATATTATATCCAGAATATTCTGGATATCCTACCCTGTGAAAATTATTATTATTAGCTAGAACTGCACACTATATAAAATCAGAAAATTTTAAGCTCAGTTTATAGAGAGGTTGAAGATTGGCTTTTATTTTTTGTCTTTGTGATTTCTTTGGAGGATTTGGTGTTTGAGTTTTTTTGTTGGTTTTGTTTTTCCCATTTATGAAACAAAATATTTTGCTTGGTGAACTGGTTTCATGATGGAATTGCTCCTGAAAGTTATTTGTCAGTGAAAGGAGTAATGAGAACATAATAGCTAATCCCTGAAAAGTTCAGCTGGATTAAAAACAATTTGAATGCTTTTTTTGGAACCAAAAATAAAGCTATTTGCAGATGGTCTTCATTAGAAATACTGGTGGCAATAGTTATTTCACAGCTCCAATAGAATGTCTAGTCAATATCTCCTAGGCCTTAATATTTTCAGTTTCAGAGATTAATATTCTTGTTGTAGTCATCTGCTTGCATTGAAGAAATTCACTCACCATATGCACACATAGATACATATATATATATGCACACACATTAAATGTAAGCAGACAATTATATATATATGAAAATATTTTCATATATTTGCATATATTTGTATATGATGTTGAGAAGCCTATTGCTTCAGATTAGTTTTTCTTTTTTTGAATCTAAAACTAAAACTAAGAAGGTTAACAATTTATTTTATACTATACTGGCAATGTCAATTACATATTACTATCACAAAACCAATTTCCTGCTATGGAGAAAATGGATGTACCCTGGAGAACATACCAGCCTCCATGTCACCCCACGGTCTTGACTTTAGCTACAGTACCACACACAGGCAGATAGTCAGATATATAGTTATCCAACCTGCATATAGTATCTGATTGGCGTGTTCACTTGCTCCTTGACTGCCATAAATGAGTGGCTGTGCAGGTGCCATTAGCACATGCATCTTTTTCTGAATGCACCATTGTAGGAGTAGCTGAAAAGCTGTTTGTACTACACAGTCAGAAAGTTGGCAGCAGGACTGGATAAAAAATGGCAAGTATGTTTCAAGAAAAATTCAGAAAACTTAATGTTTACTCTACATTTTTTAATCAAATACTTTTCAGTTTTTGATCTTACAATTATTGCATTTTGTTCTTCTTACCTTTCTTCCTCTTTCCTTTTTTTTCATTATTTTCGTTTCCTGCCCTGTTTTTAATGACCAAGTAGAAGAGAATGAAGATAAAGGAACAGAATGAATGAGAGGAACGAGGAAACAATAACTAGGAAACTGTAGCAGTTTTAATAAGTTAGTTTTATAGAGACGTCTTTGTTTACCTGTCCTAAGGTAATAAATGTGCCAGTAGGTGAAGCTCAGTTTGATAGAAAATTATTTGGCTTGCTCAGCTTGTTCAGCTGGTTATAGATTTTGACCCTATCCATTTTCTCACTTAGAAATGGAATAGTGCTTTGTTAGACAACACTGTAAAAAGTTACTGCCTCCCTTTTTTTCATGGGTTGGGTGTTTGCAATTTATGACCTGAATCAGCAGATACATATGTTTCATGCATATGTATAACACTTTTGAAAAGTTGGCAAGATTCAACTTTCAGTTAGCAAGGAAAAGAAATAAAAATTCTATGCTTACAAATCTGGGCTTAAGCTATTCCTCCATCTCAAGATTCATGTATTTGCTTTCCATTTCAGCAGCTGCTGGAAGCTCTCTTCAATAGGAACCAAATAAATCCATACCACCTGTCAGTCTGAATTGGAGGCCAAATCATTCTGTTATTCTAGCTCAACATTTAAGAAGTAATAAGGCATCTCAACCTCAATTTTCATGCCATGAAGAAAACAAACCAGAAAGGGAATAATAAGACCCTTGTTAGGCAATTTACAGGCATGTGACTTGGAATTACAGTAAAATCTTCATCATTGCTCAAAAAAATTCTTTGCAATCTGAAGTGCAGTGTCTTCCTCTCCAAATTTGGTAAATGCTGAAAAGTTGTATCTTGAATTTAATGTTCACCTACATCTGTTTTACTACAAGTTACATTTTTAGGTCTTCTGGTATTTAGCCACTCCCCCATTATGTCTCATGGCAAGGTGGCTTTGAAGAAATTTATGGATTTGTGAGTATGGATACAGTTATCTGAGAAAATCATCAGGATTCTTCCAGAAGCACATGGCATGTTTATCTCTATAGACTTGAAAGTTATTCTATTCTAAACTCTTCAGGTCTCCCACACAATGTTCATAAATAAAAGCAAACTTTGAATCCCTGCCTTTAGTCCTAAATCCCAAGGTAAGGGTTGACTGGAATATACTGGAACAGATCTTTAGGTTTGGATGAAATGCTAGTCTTAGGTCATCGCCATGCTTTTCAATCACTCAAAAAAACTACTGTAATATGTTATTTTGGTACTGGGCCATGCAAACCTTGCCCAAATTTTGAGTGCATGAGCTGTCAGCGAAGAGCTGTATAGCTGTAGGCAGGAGGTACTTCAGTGCACTTCAAATGAAACTTGTCCCCTCATTTCACTTCAAATCAGCTGATTAGGAAAAATGCATTATTGTGCCAAGATAAAAACAGATAAGCCAAACTACTAATTTGTTTTTCCAGTGAGAGTTTCATACAGCTTATTAAATAGAGAATCCAGAGCAGTAATCAACGCATTCACTGGGGTGTTAATGGAGATATGGTAAAGGAGTGTATGACAGCCAAGGGACAGAGTGCACTTCTTACTCACTCTCTCCAGCCATGAAATCAGTAACTCAGATCATTTGTCTTAGTCATCTACTATTACTTTGGAGTGAATCAGTGCACGGACATTTAAGGACATCCCAAGCAGATTTGTTCATTTAACAGGGAAAAAAACAAAACAAAAATAACAACTGTTTTACTTGTAAGCCAGGACCAAGAGAGATTTAGTTTAGCTAAAGCAATATTTGACTTTAATTCAAGTTGGGCAGGAGTTCAGCCAGAAGTTATCATATGATTGGGTTTTGGGGTTTCTAGCTTTTTGGAAGTCTGTGTGAAATGATCTAGTAGTGGTCTCAGTCCAAATTCCAAAACATAAGTGCCTCTGCTCCTCGCAAAACCCCACAATTCACAACATTGTTAAGAGTCTGTGAACAGAAGGAAAAACGTACAACCCCATGTCTGGTCCAGGTCTGCTGTGCATATCTGAAATTAGGAGACTGGGGACATGAAATGACATCATCACTTTTGATTTCTTGACAAGCCTTCATTAGGATAAAAAGTCTCTGAGAAAAAAAAGAAAATAATTACTAACCACATGACTACTCTGTTAAGGTCTTTGTCCTTGTCCTATAGATCCCAGCGAGAACTTCTTAGCATTGCCACACTGTTGTTGAGCCTGGCTAAGAGTCAGCAGGATCCACACAGTGAAGATGAAACAACTTAATAAGACTCCTTTTAGAGTCATTTGAAAAGCATGTACCCTAAAGTTTGTTCAAAGTTGGCTTTTCAGCCATTTGCCTTCTAGGAAGTATAAAATAAAATATATTTACAAATAAAGAGATTAAGAAGAAAATATAGTGAAAAGCACTGGCATATTTCAAATATATGAAGTTTTCCAGTTTTAAGGAAAGTCTTTTTATGTCTATCACTTTAGGCTTCACTGCAGCCAATGAAACACATTTAGTCTGCTTTTAAAGTAAGTATACCATGAAATAGTTTAAATAGTAAAGGAAATAATTCAAAGTAAAGGAACTAATCTCTCATATATAATGCAGCCTTTAACTATATCATTTGCCCATTCCTTTTAGAGTTTTTGAGAAAGTATTTCTTAAAGGACTGTAATTAAGAAGGTAATTTTTTCAGTACTATTGTTATTGGCCTCCTCAGTAAAGAAATTGTATTTCTAAGACTATATCACGACAATTCAGCACTTAAAAACATTTGCAAAACAAACTTCTGTAGTCTAAAAAATAATTCAAAGTGCATAAAAACATGGGATATTTTCTTTGTGAACACCATTCATAACATAGCAATAATGATTATATACCATTTCCCCTTCTGTTAGTTGAATTGTTTCGTCTCTCTTCCTCCACCTTCTTCTACATCTCTCCTCCACTTTCCAAATGAAATTGTGGGCTAAAAAATTATGCTTGTCACTCAGGGTTTCAACTGAAAATGAAATTTCAAACTTCAGAATATGGCTTCAACTCCAGATAAATGTGTAGAGTGCCATTAAAATAGGTGTTGAAGTCAACAGTAATGTTCTAGATTTTTTTAGTTATATTTGCTCAAACTTTGGAGTAGTCAAGAATGCCTTCTATCTTGAATGAGCTTTACCAAATCACACACAACCAGATATTGAAATGAAAACTGAAAGTTATTTTTTCTATACAGTTTCATTTGACTTTTTCTCATTTTTGTACCATACTGAAAACAACAGATTGGAGTGCAAAGGTTATAGCTGTATTTTATGTCTGTTCTATCACAACGTGCCATGAAAGCTATGTGGCTGCAGCCCATTTTTGATTCACGTCAGTGAAACAGGAGAAGAATCAGGCCTATATAATCCTGCAAGGATTGCAGAGATATATGATTGCTTGGCATTGATCACAACTGTTGGATAATGGCTCCCCTCAGAGGTAGTATTGGAAGCATGCGCCAGTCCAGTATGTCTCCTTGCTACTTGATGTCAGGAGGAAAGAAATTGTGCATTATATGTGCGTTTTTGCAAACATGTATTGCAAACTCCATCCTACAATGCAATAGAGTTTGCCAGTTTAGTTACTTTCTTTCATGGGAAATGACTATAGCTAATGAATACAATATGTTACAATTAATGACAGAAGTATATGTAAGAAATTAAAAATGAAAATGCAGTATCAAGGATTAAAATTCATTTTACAAAATATAGTGGGCTTTTAGGTTGTATTAGAAGCATGCAAAAGAGAAGCTTACCTGACTGTTTTCTAATCTTTCAGTTTCACAAAACTAAAATGAATGCAAAATAAAGAATAAAATATTTATATTGATTTTACAAGCTAGAAATGTAAATGTTTGTCCAAACAGATGTTTAGAGTGATTCTGTGCCAGGCTCAGTAGTGTTTGTGAGAATGCTCCTCAGTAGTGTCTCTCATAGTGTCCCACAGTGTTCTTTAAAGCTTACAAGAAAATTTTCTTGCCTCAAAGCTGTTAATTCAGGATAACACATCACCATGTTCTCTGTCTTATACCTCTTTGAGGGATTCTACTAAGAAACATGGATATGACTCCTTCCAATATTATTTCCTGCCACTTTTATGAGTTGCATAAAAATGTCATTAAACTGACTTTTTAAAAAGTATCCTAAAAGATTTCTAAAAAATTACTCACAGTTTGGCCATCAGATCATTGTGGAATGCATTAGCTTGACTTGTTTATTAAACAAGATGATAGAATAAAAGGATAATTTAATACATTAAACATATTTTCTGAGGTCTCTACTCATTCTTCAGATTTCTCCAATACAAGAAATAGAGAATATCAAATGAAACTAGAATGTGTCAGATTCAAAAAATAGCCAGGAGTAAGTGGTTCTTCACAAATGAGGGGAAAAAACTCCAAGTATATAAAATCAGAACTTTCTGAGATGACCACCATCACCAGAGGAAAAGTTTGGAAGCTTTAACTGGTGTAAGAATTAGGAAAACATCAGCTCACTGTGCAGTAGCAGTTGAAGCAGTAAATAAAATTATAGGAATCATTAGGTAAGGAGCAACGACTAGAAAATGGACAGAGTTTTGCCCCAGTTTAAACCCATGCTGCATCTTGAATCCTACGTGCAAGTGAGTCCCTTGTCTCAAAAATGGATACAATGCAGTTGGGAGAGGTATGGAAAGGGGCAGGAGTACCAATAGGATGTGCACCAGCTGCCACGCATGGAGCAGTCAAGTAACCAGGGCCCTCCATGCCTGGAAAGGACTCAGCTGGGCAGAAATATGACGAAGCTTTAGAAAATCATGAGTAGTGAAAAGAAAGAAAAATTGGATGGAGATGTGAAAAATTGGTTTGTGCATCTTCTGTCATCCAAACAATAAACTAATTAATTCCTTGGCCAAGGAAGCTAAAATAACCTAACACTAATTATTGTTACTACAAATTTTGCACTACAAATTTTAAGAACCAAACACAGTACAGCAGGACAATATTTCACATTTCTTCCTACCTCCTTATTGAATAGAATTTGAAATTGAAAGAGGAAACAAATGAAGAGGCCATTCTCTTTAATAATGTATATTATGCTAATTAAGCATAAGATCTGAGATGCCAGATGCAGGATTCTTCGAAAAATCTACATAAAGGAAACAAAACTGTTGTTTTTGTAGGCCAGTGAATTTCTCTAATTAAAAAAGCAAATACCTAAATCTCAATATAGTCTTAGGACAGACATTTAACTGAGAATATTTCTGCTAGAACATATGTAACAACTGCTAAACTGTTTGGATCTTCTAAATGTCAGGATATTGACAACAGGATTATCTGAGCCAATCAACATATTGCTGTGGAGTCTGAGTACAAGAAGGATGCTTAGCTACTCCTGAAAATCAGAATCCTCTACTGGATTTCGAACAATGGGCTATTAAGCCACAGCTCTGAAAATCACCTCTTCTTTCAAAAGCCTTAATCTATGTTTTGAGCACATTAAAAATTCACAGAAGTTCCCAATACAACAATGCATCTCAAGGATAGGGTGATATATATATATATGGTGATATATATGATATATATATAGTGATTGTTTTATATTATATTATATTATATTATATTATATTATATTATATTATATTATATTATATATTCCCACAGCTAAAAAACCCAGCATATACTAGGGAGCAAATGGAGAACCTGGAATGCAAATGAAGGCCATACTCTTTCAAAAGCATCTCCTTGCTGCTGACTGCTCCAAAGACATCTCACTCACTGTGAGCATGGAAGTGACATGCAGTGCTGGCCACACAATGTAT
This sequence comes from Origma solitaria, assembly GCA_013397895.1. NCBI lineage: Eukaryota > Metazoa > Chordata > Aves > Passeriformes > Acanthizidae > Origma > Origma solitaria. The sequence continues at coordinate 970,847 of VZRL01002523.1, read as the reverse complement.
GTGGCTTTGAGCAAGCAGTGCTGAAGCAAACCTCAGAGATACTCTGCCTCACCAGAGGACAATCTGTCTCACTGCTACCAGTATGTTACAGCTAACACTGCTTAATAACATATGGAAGCTGTGTGTGTGTATATATATATATATTTTATCTGTGGTGTGGGGTGCCATCTCTTCCCAGCAGTCAAGGGATGGAGAAATCCAGTACTGCTTCTTCTCTCCACTAAATGTTCTCACATAGCTGTTCCTGAATATGGCCATTACTGGCTTGAGAAATAATGGCTTCATGTACCACATTATAAAAATAGAAATTAGTCAGTTTTCCAATTCAGCTGGCAGGTTTTTTTTTTAATATTTTTATTACTGCAGACATCATCATCCAGCCATCTGCTAAAGATGAGACAGACAATAACTGAACAGAACTGGAATGAATTTTGCTGCATCTGCAGCTGGGCATTTCATTACTGTACTCTGATGAGGAATTGATGGAGGGAGGTATTTTGTTCTTTTTTTAGAGACAAATCAAAATGTGATGCACAGCAACACTTCAGTGTGAAAAAGGTTATTGTTTTTTACCAGATAACTGGAAGACCCATAATGACCTTTGTTTGCCACTCTCCTATCACTGTTGTGAGAGGAGCAGCAAGTCGGTCTCAGTTCCTCCTTCTGTCATTCCTGAGGCTCTTCTGAATGATCAAGACTTTTGCAAAACTGAGAGATGAATTAGGCTAATCCACCCCACATGCCACAGCTCTCTTATATCTCACTCTAGCTCTTCATGCTTCCTTTCCCTCTCCTTTGGAGTCACCCTCCAAAGGAAAAACTTGATGATACTCCACTGCAGAAATTGGCAGTTAGCAGGTCTTCCTGCCTTAAGTCCAAAATTACTACAGAACAGATAATTAGGTTGAGTAGCTTTGGCCAGCTACAGGCCATATTGATTATCAAAGGGGCAGAATACTCACACTAAGGTAAGTGTGCTTTTCAGCGTATCAAAAATCTCTAGGAAAACCACTCTTTTTTTTTTTAGTTTGGCAAAAGACATGTAAAACAGTGCCCATTAGGGTTAAAACTAAGTCCAAGGTGATGGATAGGATGTGCTTTGAAGATAGGTAAGCAACAGCTTTCTGCACACAGAAGTTGAAAGTGAAACCTTGAAGTCCCATGGCAGCTTTTATATTAGAAGTTTCTGGAGTTTGACGATCTTTAGCCAAAACTGTTCATACACAGTTGTCGTGTTGATCTATATCCCCTCATTACAAATACAGGTCCTTCTGTTTGTTCTTTCTATGGGATTGTTAAATAACTGGAAAAACTCACTGGATTAAAAGATGCTTATAAACACAGTATTTGCTACTTGTGTAGAATTACAAAAATATGCAAGAATTGCCTCTATCAACTTCAACAAATCTCAGCATGAAAACACTGTAGAATTATAGAACGGAGAAAACATCACTAGAAGTAGGGCATAAAAGTGCCCTGATCCACTGCCCATTGATGTCAGTGGAAAGACTTGCACTGACTTCACCAGATGAGACCTGTTGTGAAGGTCTGAAAAATGCTAACGATATCTTTATGCAGAGTAAACAAAACAGAATGGAGATGCCTTTTTTGTTTTAATCAATGGGGTTTATAATATCACAGAATATGTATGTCCATAAGAAATTGTCACAAGGAAAAGCAGAAGATGCTTTTAATTAGCCTTCAATAAGTCAGAAATTTATCTATGTCAAGAAATAATGTAACAAAGGAAAATATGCAGTAACATATTACAGTTGTTCATTTTAGAAGAAAAAAATAATTTAATTTGCTGTCTTTTACATTTTTACTTCCTCCCTCTTACCATATTTCTCTTTAAGAAATCTCTCATTACAATTAAATTGGAACACTATACAGGAATTCTTGCTCCTTTTTATTATTTTACCATATGAGGGTTCAGGCATGTTGTCAGGTCATTTGACCTCCTTAAGTGCATTGGCAGAACTCTGATATTCATGGCCAAGAAATTTTCCTTGTTTCCTTTTCTCAAAGTTGTTTAAATGATAATTTGTATTCATTTTAGAAAGTGCATCCTTAATTAAATGAGGAAAGGCTGGTTTTTTTACCCCAGGCATCTCTTACATTTTAGCTGATGAATCAAATTATGAGAAAGATGGAAGCTAATTTTTGACCTGCTATTTTGTCTCATTAGTAAAAGGGATGGGAGTGATGAAGCAAAAGGTGATCAATACACAAAGAAAAGGTCAGACAAGTATTTGCACTTTGAGTCCAAAAATATCCATGTTAATAGGAGAAGCTGTGAGAGCAAGCTTCAAAAGAAAGCTTTTATGGTGAAAAGTGATATTCAGGATCTTGATTTAGAAATTATTCTGCCTACTGCAAGGATTGAAAACCAAAAGCCAAACCAAAAATTAATAGGGATGACTGTTCCAAACCAAAGTGCAGACAATCATACCCTCGAGTGTGCATTGTCTACAATATCTATTCACACAAGAGGAAGGTTGTATCAAATTGGTGCATATAAACCCAAAGACAGGTGCCCTTTGTTACAGGAAGTGTGCTTCCAGGAACAACAGGATGTTATTAAATGTAAATGAATCTCAATTAATTACCTAGTTAATTTTTCAACCTTATATACCTTTTCCAAGCACACTTTAAAAAAATTTTAGTGACAGAAATCAAGCACAAAAATATATTGCAAATACAAACTAAAAGCATTTTCACAAATCCTATCAAGAACAAACATGTATCTGAAGTCAATGTTAGATAAAGTAATTGCAACCACTGAAGCAGTGAACCTTTTTTATTTGGCCGTACGCTCAAGACTTCTGAGCTTAATTTTTCTTTCAGAGTTATGACTTTTTATTCCTTTGGAAATTTTGCATGTATTTTCAAAAGTGCTTATACTATTTAAGTGGTTTTCAGCATCCAAAGTTCTGCATTTGTGGTAAAAATCTTAGCAAATTGAAAGTAGAAAAGCACTCAGTTTGCAAAGTCTGGAGCTCCATTAGACTAGCCTACTTCTAATACTGGTCTGACAAAGTACTTAAATCTGTTCTGAATTTCTCTCTCATCCACAGTCTTCCTGATTTCAGCAAGGCATTTACACACTTTAAGTCAAGAACTAGTTTTAAAACTTTGCTGAAACAGAGCTTCAAAGCACCAGAACAATTGAGGTTCTCACCCTCTTTCCATAGGCCCTGTGCACTTTGCAGCTCTTGTGAGCTGCTATTCTTACATACTACTCCAGTCTTCTGTAATGCACCATGTACAGATGGATAGTAAGTACCAACACTCCTCAGAGTACCCAGACACTTCAAAACAATAGCAGTTTTCCAAATCCAATATATGTTGCACATTCAACTTATGAAAATAAATAAATTATTGAAAGAGTTGTCATATGACTTACTAGAATGCATTAATTTGACCAATGCAAAGTCAAAACAGGATTTTAGAATAGGTACACAGCTGTATTAGTAAAGCAAGCAAATTCGCCAGATCACGGTAGAAGTGGAGGAACTCATGAGGGAACGAGAGAATCTGTCCACCTCAGGTGGGAACAGTGCTCTGTTCCAGTGGTTAATATGTTTCAAAACAATCTCAGAAATGACCAGCTTACTTCACATCTTCATATCCAGATCAGATCCAGATCATGTCTTAGGTAAGGGTTCCCTTTTATACCACTCAATACTTCACCTCTTCAGTTACCATCAGTTAATTATCACTAGTTTCGTTCACTACATGAGGCTATAGATCTTATTTAAATAAAATCAGCTTCACCAGAAGTTGAATCTAGACCACAGAAATGTTTAAAACCATTAAAAGGAAATGTAGTCCCATTGCTGAGCATGTACTCAAGTACAGATCTTCTATACTCAGGTTCTGAGAAACAAAGTCTCTAACTCCTCTAAGACTCACAGTGTTACAGTTCTGTTCCCAATAGATCCAGACACTATTTTTCTTGCTAGTGTTTTAACTCATTTCCAGTTGTAGAACTTTCCTTAGCAACTTTTAAAGTTGCTAGTACAAATGCTTGTGTAATATCACATATATATCAGAAACTGCAAAAATTCAGCTCTACGATTTAATTTTTTTTTAATGTTGTTGAAGCATGTTTATGACAATAATCCTCTGACATGCAAGATGTCCTGTTATACATGGCTGACAGGGACTAAAATTCTCTATACATGTCCTTCTACCACATTCAAATTCATGCTAGATAAACGATATGCAATCAAAAGGTTAAGTGAGGACAGGTGTCATAGAATGGCATCTAAAGTACCTTCTACCTTTACTAAAAAGTTCTTTCGTACTTAGATCCTTGTTTATTAAATAAGTCCATGTCCTCGGGGAATTGCTTCCTAGTGTAGATCCTATCAAGGATTTCTTTCAGATAGTTGACCATTTTCTTTTTACTTATTTAAAGATGGTCTTGTCTAGTGTCGTGTTTGCTCAAGTTCGAATTACACAGTGTCATTAGAAAATATGCTGAGGAAAAAACCCTGTTTTCCAGAATGCTATGCTATAACCTTTATGGGTTTTTTTAAAAATTACATATAGCCTCTGTTGTGCTCTGCTAGAACATGTACTACCACTGTCTCCTTCCTTTGGAGGCCATTGCTCTTTCATCCTGGAGTGAGAATCTCAGATGCAGGGGGATAAGAGTATGTAGTGAGACTTTGCATAGATCAAACCAGCAGTGTCTCCTCTGAGACAGGCACAAATGAGTACACAGGCAAGTAACCCTCTGGAATTCATGAGAAAATATAAAACAATTTTAAAATCTAAGAAGGAAACCATGATTTTGGTAGGGAGATTAAATTAGACACAATTTTGCAATATACATACCATAAGGGTATGAAGAGGAATAAACTTAATCATTAGTAAGTGTATCAGCATATAAAAGCATCTGCATGACAGGTACATTTTAATCCTTTTGTCTGACTGGAGTAGCAACAGCAGGACAAAAGGATTACATTAGAGGGACCCTTCTTTCTCATTTTGACCTTATTATAGACATTACTAGTAGTATTTCTAAGACTTACACCCATTTAAAAAAATAATACTCAGTTCTTTGTTGAGTAATAACAATTACAACAAAAGGTGGTTGCTAAACTGACTAACATCCAGAGATATAAAGGGCATGCATAAACCCTGCCAGCGATGGGAAGCCTGGTAGAGAAAATTTGAGCATTATCTGCCAGAAAAAAATGAGTGTGGTATTCCACAAGGAAAAAATGGGCTGCGATTTAGTACTTGTGGCACTTGGATCATTTCATCTGGCTTTTCACTAAGGTTACGAACTGACGTGTTTCCCTGGAAAAAGCTGAGGAGCCATCCAAGCACAGAGAGATAAAGCAGGAGGTTCACAACTACTCCCATGAGAAAATGATAGGCAACAATCCAGAAGCTCTCTAGGCTGGAATCAGGAGCCTTGTCAAAGGAAAATAAGGCCTTGGAAAAGGAAGCAAATTAAAAATATAAGCATTCTGAAGAACTGTTCCTGCATTTCTTCTCTGGAGAGCTAATATTTCCTGATCAAACTGCCATTCCTCAATTTAGTGAAGACCAGGAAGGGACTGCAAACACTAGTCACCCTAGAAAGTCTGAACACAAAGAGATAAATCATTAAAAGTCACAGAGGAAATCAGAATGTGTTGTATCATGTAAGAGTCATAAACAATCAAGTGCCCTCCATTTGCACTGGGATTCTTCAAAAGACAAGCTGAAGACAGCTCCCAGAATAGCACACGTGCTCTTTCTGACAAGATTTAAGGTGCTGGAGTATCATTTATGGAAAACAGTCTTTCACTGAACCCAGATCTTCAGGTATTGCAAATATGCTCCTTATAGTTATATTGAAAAAAAATTACAAACCCTCTTTGGTTCCATATTTATATCAGAACACTCTTGTATATCTGAAAGTCCTATACTGCAAGCAGCTTTGTGGCTGAGTTTCAGAAGGAAGTTGAGATCATGGAAAATACCTAGACGTAGAAAAGTACAATGTGTTTTCCAATGGTTACCGGGAAAAGAAAATCTGTGAACTGGGATTCTTTGGTTTTATTCCTGATTTTATCAGAGACTGGCTTAAGACATATCCACCTCAGGTGTTTCAACAACTTGGCCACAGCAAGATGATTCAGAGTAGCAGTTATGAACTTTTCTCTTTAGTCATTCAGCAAAGAGATTTTTGGGGTGTATATGTATTGCCAGGCTCCCAAAACAGTCAATGGAGACTGATATGCTGCTTTTAAGAATGAGTCAGAGCGAAAGCATCAGAGAGTAATTCCTGTAATCGCATTCTGGAGGAGCCCACCTCTCATTGTCCATTACAGAAAAAATGCCTAAGTATCACTGAGTTCCTTGGCATCAGCTCAGTCCCAGGGTAGCCAATCCCTCCACGTTTCATGTGAAAGCTCAGCTGGCTGTGGACATTTGCACATCAGCCACAGGATTTGGGCTCCCCTTTGAGTCCCAGCTGCCCTGATCACTCAGGTGGCCTCTCTGCTGGCTGATGCCAGCTGTCTCTGCACACAGGACGACCCTGTAACACCAGCCTGGACCTCAGTTACACCTCCCTGACTGATAGGAGTGTGTCTGACCTGAAACATCAGGCCCAGACAGTCCTGTTTGAGCCTGGGTGCCCACATTGTGCAGGTTAAAATCATGTGGACATAGAGACTAAACCAGAGAAAATTCTCTGTCTCAGGTTTTATGGCACTCAGTGGTAACAGGGAAATACTGAGCTGCTGCTGCAACAAGTTTCTGACATGAATATGATTTTATAAAACTGCTCACAAGAACAGCAGCAAGCATTTGAAGACTAGATCATGACTTGGCAGAACTAAACTGTCCTAGGAGTTATCTGGACATGCACTGGGATGGGCCTCTCTTTGGTACTGACATTTATATTCCCAGGTAGTTGCCAGTTTAGGAAAAAAAAATCACTGAATAAACAACAGGACCTAATGTAAAAGAACACTTGAATATCAGAGTTAATAGACTGCCTTTAAACTGTGATTTTAGTAGTCTAGATTCCTTCTGATTCAGAATCACTTTTCTCGGCAGTGATACTTCTTCCTCTACTCTTAGCTTGCCTCCTGCCATTCTAGATACTCCAAAATGAGGGTTTCAACCTCCCACCTCTTGTCTAAACTATGCACTTCAGTTTCTCGACTACTGTCATATGAGGTGGCTTGAAAAGCAGAATCACTACAGCTGCATCCGCATTGGTCAAGTATCATCCACTTGTGCTGCTCCATGAGCTGTGGTGCCTGAGCCGCACCATTCCATGTGGATGGCAGCTTAATGGCCTGTATTACTGCACTGTCCTGCTCTCTCTACATCTGGATAGCATAGAAGAATGTTTTATGTTGCCCATTACTCATCTTCAAAGCTACAGTGACTTGCATAGAATATATTTTCGGTATTCTGAATGTCCAAAGGACTTAATTCACTTCTTTTGCTTTCTAGAAGACACTGTTTCACAGTCCTGTAGATTTAAGCATTTAAGAATCCTTGGACTTCCTTTTTTAATATCATTAATCTTATCTTGTCTTCAAATTTTAAGCACTATAGATGTACAAGTGATTTTTTTAATTAACTATCACATTTTGCTGCTAAAAAGTTAAGGGTCAGTTACAAAAGCAAAACCACTTTCTGAGTGGTGAATCTGTCCAGACTGTGCAGAATTGAGTTCATACCTGTACAGCAGCACTGATATTAATATGCATATACTGTATCTTCTGTGTAGTTAGACTGCTGTCTGGAAGGCTCTCAATGTAGTCTCTTTCAAAGGCATCTACAAAGAAAGATTCCATTTTGAAAAGTCCCATCAAGAAAAACATCTGTTTTTCAATAAATTAGAAAAAGAAAAAGCCAGAACCGGTTAAGAATAAAGAGGCATACGCTACTCTTGAACTGCTTGAACTCTTGAAGCTACAAATGAATTGTGGAAAATCTGACAAACCTAGGTAAAATGACATAATTTCATTTCTCCTTCTGTGGGGAAAAGAGGAAAGGGGGAAACTATTGTGGTTTTGAAATCACAACAGAATGAACTCACTCTCATTCTCTGACCTATCCATTTCTCAATACTTATTTTTATAGCTCATGTTATGAAGTTGTGTAATGATAATTTATAGGTCAGCTCAACAGAACCAGGCAGACAGTACTCAACACAATCCTTACTGTTCCTGTCCACAAATACAACAGCCTATATTATCTCTCCTCTCCCCCAGACTATTTGAACTTTCCTCGCAGAGGTGTGTAATGAAAGGAAATACATGAACAAAAATATGGAACGAAGCGGAGAAAGGGCAGACTTTTACATAATTCATCCAAAAACATTTCTAAAAGCCTAAAGGGCTAGCAGCCAGCATGGATGCCACATTCCAAAAGCAATTTGGAGAAGGCCTACAGAATTGATGCCCACAACACAGACAGATATCTATTTTTTCTGGGTTTATGTCTAAGACTCTGGTCTCAGCATTTCAGCAGCTCATGATTGCGCTTCCAGTGCAATGTGAATGTGGCTTGCTTTGAGTGCAGAACTGATAATTCATCCATCACCAGTAGTCACATCCGAGCCTGCCCAGACATAAACACACACACCAGAGGCAAAATGTGGTTCCTATGTATAGGAAATTCTATTTTCAGCTAATAGGTTACCTAAAAATAAACTCTTACTCAAATGCAAATGTTTCCTTCAGTCCATTTTAATAGTAGCATTAAAAAACAAAATACAATTTTGATTTTAAATAACTATTCCTACTTTAGCAGTGTAAGGTGGCTGGGTTCCAGTAGTGTGTTAATACACTTTACATTCTTCTAAAGAACTGAGCATTTTTCAAAGAGACAGAACTTTATATTTTGAAAAATATCCCTCAGTGATTTTCTGCCAGCTGAAGTATCCAAAGTGTCTGCCCTCAGGAAAGATTCAGTGCTTTTGGCAACATTTGCAAGCTAGTCTGTTTTTTCCAATCCAGAAATATTTCCTTTGCCAGACATTCATCTAAAATAATGTTCTTACACAGAAAGTACATGTTCAGTATGTTTTGCATTTATACACTGTAAAAGACAAGGAATTTGGAGGTCCTAGAGACTGGCACTGGATTATAAGGGCAGTTGCTTTCAGATTGAAAGTGAAGACACTGGAAGATGGCAAAGGTGATAAAAAAGCACTGGAATTTCTAAAACCATGACTAGAACATTATGCCCAGCCTTACAGGGTCATGGGGCCATGATGCTAAAAAGTAACGTAAGGTTACCCAGTAGAGCAGGCTGTGATAAAAGATCAGCCCCTCACTGTGAGGAGGGGAAAAGGCCAGCATCAGGTTCATGGTGGTTGGCCATGGGGCCCTGGCTGTGTAACCTGGCTGTACACCCCAGGTATTTTCAAGTTGAAAATGCTGAAGGAATACGAACAGGACAGAAATTCTGTTGATTTGATAGAAAACTCCAGATTTTAAATTACAAATGTTTTCTTCCCTGTTCTATGGGACTTCCTAGAGTGAAGGGTTTTTTTATTATTATTATTTGAACAATGGGCTATCTTAACAATACAAATTACAGATTACATTGTTCATTTTATGAACAGAAGTTCCCAAACAAAATGGGATTTGGAATCTACCATTATTTCAGATTTTGAGGGATCTGTGGGAACCTCTCACAAACCATAATCTGCTTCCAGTATAAAAAGAGAAAAAAATCGAGATTTTAAGTACGTGAGAAGATTTTCAGATGCGAAAACAGTGCACAGCATTCTATCTAAAGGCATGATCAGACACAGCTGGATATCAGGCTATGTCTGACAAATGTAGCTCCTTTCCCAGCTGCCTATTATGTTCTCCTGACAGAGGTTATAAACTCTCAGTAGAGCAGGGCTGGCAAGCATTCCTTATCCGCTTCTCTGCAAATGCAGATAGCTCATAGAACAAAGTAGGCAGAGGCCTACACTGCTCTTTTTTGACAAGGCAAGCTCAGATTCTGCATTTTGCACTGAAGTGATTAAAGAATGTGAATTAACTATACACCGCTGGATATATCTTCTGCCCTTCATTCCAGAGGACATTCAAATGCACAGCCCAACAACTTGCAGACCAACCTGTCTATGGTCTAAAACATCATCACATTAAAATTTATTAAGAATGTGTCAGCATTATGACAACTCTAATATTCTTCAGAACTAATATTTTTTCTGGCGCAGCCTTTCCGTTTAAGTTTCATGATGACCTTGGTTTTTTCCTCCCTCTCTTTTGGGCAAAAGAAATACAGTTTTCTGAGTACATGCAAACAAGCACTACAGAAATTAAATACACATACTTCCCACTGAAGGTCTTCTAGAGTTGTTTTTCTTTGTTTGTTTTCTTTTAGGTGCTGTTTTTTGGTTTGTTTGCGTTGGTTTTTGGGGTTTTTTTCTGCATTAAAATGGGATCTGAGAGTTTAAAGGACTTATTAATCAAGCCTCATGCCTCAAATCCTCACAGAGAGCCTGGACTTTTTTACCTGCTCTGAAGCTGTAGTACAAAATGTGACATAAACTGCCAATATGTGTGCTTCAAGAAAATCACCTACACACAGTTATTAAGACAAATACTTCTCTGTATATCTTTATGAAGCACGTAAGCCTTTTGCTTTTCTTCTCTGAAAATATCCATGTGAAATGCCATGGCATATATAATCCATAAGAGTAGATGAGTTAGTCAAATGGTTCCAAACATGCACACCACAAAGGGTTTGTCCAGAAGGCAGTTCATAGAGCGGAGGTGTTTTTCACATATATTCACAAGAACCATTCAATACCTAAGAGCAGCCAACCTGTCATTCCCAAGCCAAGGAGCAGATACAGAGCCTGTGCCAATCCAGTTCCGGCACACACCAAATAGCAGTCTCTGAGGTGATGGCAAACCACCAACAAGCCCATCCTGGGCCACTCAAACATAATCTTAGCATCACACAACTGACAAACAAGCCCAGATTGCATTCAGCCTGCAGAGACATCATACAAAGAGCAAGGATGACAATAGGGTCCACTGGGGCCCCCATCTGCAGCTGCCCTGCTCCTTCAGAGCAGCTCTGGCCCAGCTGGGATCCCCAGCCCCAGCAGCAGACGTGCTGCAAAGGCTGTGTGAGGATGGCTGCTAAGAGGGTACGTCATGCTCCGCCTTGCACCAGGCAGAGTGTGTGTCCAGCTGTCCAGTCAGGCAGCAGACACCATCCCAAAGGCAGCAAACAGGACCTTTGTCCAGCTCAGCTGCTACAAGGCTCAGATCACCTGGAAAAGCATGACGTGACAGTCCTGTATAAGCACTACCCTTGTTGCCGGTGCACAGTTACAAGTACCCAAAGCCACACTGAGGACCTGTGGAGCCCTTCCTAGGGAAATGCTTTTTAGGCTCTTGCAGGTTACCATCCATTTGTGCTTTTATTAGTTTCCCACTTTCCACGTCACCCATTGAAAACATTGACTATCACAGTTTCTATTCCTCAGATTTCACCTACTCATCACACTTTTAGCAAGTTTTCTTCAGTGTCATCCTTGTGTAACACATTTCTCCATCTCAAAGTTTTCTTTCCACTGCTTTTTCCATCAGTTTTTCAGTTTTTGCTCTTGGGTTGCCCCACGTAGACTCTTAAAATAGCCCTGTTCATTTCTTTCTCTTTTACCAATTGCTAGATCTGAAAGAGTACTTCTGGGAGCTCCAGACATTTTTTATCATCTGCTAAGCCCTCCCTCCCTTCCTGAGATCATGCCAAAGGCAGCAGAGTGGTCACTGAACTTTAAGGGTCAGTCATAATGTACAAAGGTTTTGTTAAATAAATTTTCCTTAAAAATAGACTGCCCAGCTCTATTTGTGACAGTGCCCTGATATTTTTAGGATCTTGACTTAATAATAAGAAAAACAACGCTCAGATAAATTCTGCTTTTGATTTTTAAACCAGCAGTCTGAAAGAGCATTTTCTTCTTTAGTGAGAGCTGAACTGAGCACTGATTTTTGCTTAAGTTCTCCCTTGGCTTCAATAGTTGGATAACGCTTTGTGTTTTAAAGCTTGTTTACTAGGCAGCTTCTACAAACACTCATCACTATATTCTTTCTTTCAGTGGTATACACTTGAGATGGCAGATTTACTAACTAATCAGAATATTTGACATCAACAACAAAAATACCCACTGTCTCTTTTTAACCAAAGAAACACAGGAAATGGCCTAATGTGGCATGATTTACCCAAGAATTAATGGTAAAAAAAGGTTTAGTTATTGGAACATCATGTCTATAGCTGTGTGCTTCTGCATAGAAATCTATCCACTGGATTGCTTTACTGTAAAATAATAATTCTTCTTTGACATGCCACAGAGCTGACAGTCTTTAAAAACCATGGTTTCATCACAGAACTAATTCTTAATTTGATGGACATTGGTTGCTTAGTTCTCTAATACGGTCACACAGAAGCTCCTGCTGGTCAGATTGAATCACGTTTCTGTTGTGACTAGCCCTTGGGAGACCACAGCTAAGATTTTCTTCAGTCCATATAACCAAGTTTTTACTGCTTTATTCATAAGTGTTGTTTGAAATTAGACAATCTGTCTTTCTCCACATGTTGGAATATTTTAGCAGTAATTCTAAACTCCCTCAAATACATGTTGTAAAATGTTCTGCATCTGTGTGGTTTTTATATTCCAAATTTGTGTTTCCATATTACAAATGTGCATGGCAGAATCTAATAAATCTAATGGTTATTGCAGTTTTGTCCATTAATATTGTGACTGTAAGTCTAGGCAACAGGCAGTATTTTATTAATTCTGAGTGTCACATTATATGCAACCATCACGATTGCAGGAAGAAATGTAGTGTAGCAGATCAGTAAATTAACTAGAGGGTACTGTTAGATCTGGGCCCAGGGCTATGGACAACTCTGGAAATAGTTTTGAATTTACAGAAAAGAAAATACTAAACAAGCACAGAAAATGATCAAAATAAGAAGAGAAGCTTAAAAATATAATGCTAACTGAAACACCCAATATTTCCTGAGGATCCAGGCTCATATATCTAATTCACACACAATGAAACATGGCTTGACCAAGTCCTACATAATACAGTGCAGTTATTCAACTAAGTTCTAGATTTAGGAAGCCACCTCAGAGCGTAGCATGGTAGTGCAACCATTCTTGAAAAGTAATTTGTATACCCAGGAGATAATTTAAACTCCAGAAAAGCACATTTCAGTGTAAAAATGAGAAGAAATATTTTTAGTCAGTTCAACAAACCAAATCAAAACATTTTCTTTTGTCAATATTGGGACATGTAATTTCAAATTAAAAATAAAAAAAACATGACAAGATGCAGTTATTTCTGCATATCCATTTTGAAATGCTTCATTGCAAACAAGAAGATAAATTGTATTTCAGTTACTTGCTCCGATAAGAATTGAAATTAAGCAACGAAATGTTGACATTTCCTACTGAGTGGACATTCAAATTTTGTCAAGTCTAGAAAACAGGTGTTTCTTTTTCAAGGAAATATCTCCTTCAACTGAGCAAAGGTTATTGAGGTTATCATCTCTGACACAGAGGTACTTAGTGGCAACTTGATTTGTGGAAGAAGGAAATAGTCTGAGTTTACATAAATCAATGAAGTGCAAATGCCAAAAAATTTGTTGTGCAATTATTCTTCTGTGCAAAAATAAAAGATTATTGGCCAGAATATTGGAAGACTTGTTATCTCAGCATTTTGAAACACAAATAAGCCACCCTGGAGCAGATAAAGCATGGCAGCAATCCCCAGTCCATTTCTCCACATGACATTGAATCATAAACATGTGGTTATTTACTTCTCTTCTGCAAAAATCTTTCACATTTACTGCAGAATAAGACTTTGCAAACAAGCAGAACAGCTGAGCCACGGTAATGTTTCCCAGCAGTGAATTTTTCATATGTCAAATTTCTCAATAAGTAATAACTACACAAAAAAAATCTTTTTTTTTTTTCAGGTGCTGCTACCGCGAATTTCATAGCAAATGTGCATTCAATAACTGTTGAACAATTCCAAGCACTGGCAGACATAATAAAAAAGAACATAATTTTGTTATTGTTTTGCATTGAGAGGAGCGTGACAAGGGAAATATTTGGAGACAAGTGAGAGCACATCAAGATATGAAGGAGTTTCTAGGAGGTTTTATTTAACTTGTTTATTAAGACTGGAATTTAGCTCAGTACAAAACTTTCTGTGACTTTCTGGAAAAGGTTTTTAGTCAAATGCAGAACAGCTGCGCTCTCCTGCTCTTGCATTAAACAACATCTGTCACAGAGTACTAGCAAAAAGAGTTTATTCAGGCGAATGCAGTTCTGGGGACAGCAGAAACCTGCAGAATGTATCTTAAAATTGTGCCATTTTGGCATATTGTTAGCGACTCAAGAAGGAACTTGTATCTCATTTCCCCCATGTACTCAAAAGACCCTATTGAAGTCAAGGTGGGGCTGCCCAGCTGTAGTATCTGAGAAATAAGCCAGTGTGAATCTTCTTAAGCCATGAAGATGCGCTGCTACTTGCATGGTGCAAAGCACTGAGGAATAGAACCGTCATGGTTAAATGAAACACCAGCAGAAGCTTTGGACTGAGTCCCAGCCACATGCAACATTAGGCTTAATAGAACATATCCCAGGATTGTTTGAATGATAAGACATGGAGCTACCTAATGTACTCCTTCCCAGAAAATGACAGAACTTCTGTCCTCACCAGGGAAACAAGAATTCTGCTAAAGCACAAAGACACTGGCATTGCTTGAATTTCACAAATCAACTTCTGTGCTGTAAAGTGGTCATACTTGCAGGTGCTTAATTTTTCATTAGAGCAGCTCTCGTGATGTCAAGGTCTGAATCAGTTCGAAACTGCTTTGAATTAAGCGTTTTGCTTCTAGCAATCTGTTGAAAAAGGTGCCATGATCAACATCATTTATTCTGCTTCTTTGCCAGCTTACAAACAAAATAACAAAGTTTATATGAAATTCTGAGATTTCTCCTTATGATGTTCATCATTGGTATCAAATTTTTATAGACTAGACATAAAATGTTTCATATTTTAATTTATAGTCTGCATGCAAAAAATTAACAGATAAGTACAATGGTTAAAACCGCAGTCTGAGATATTAAAAGCTGGTCAGCTGTTATCTAATGTGGCACTACCCTCATCATCCCTCTCACCCAGGCAAATAGCTCAGAGTTTATGTTTTCATGTGGAATTCAGAAATGCACAATTGATCCTTTCTTTGCATGAACTGAATTATCTCTTTGAGCCTATTTCTCCTTCATCCATGTGCATGTTTTAACCAGGATAAACAGGTGAGCTCTTTGGTTACAGCCATTTCACCAGAAAGAGCTGAGAATGATTGCATAGTGCCTTACTGCCTTGCAAGTCCTGCATTCTTTCATAAGCCCTAAAGGAATAAGAAGGCTCTAAAAATGTGACATAATGATGCTGAGAGACTCCTATTCCTGTATTTAATATAGTTTGTTATGCTGGCTGTTAGAGGGGGATCTACAGAGTCTTCAGTTTTGCATTTGTGTACTTAAAAATTCAAATAATACTTAAAACCAGGCTCTGGATTTCTGGAATATGCATAGGAATGAAACTAGATAAATTACTACGTTTTGTGCCCACCTTTTTTCTCCCTCCCCCTCAAAGAAGAGTCATAAGAAAATACACAGATAGGGAAAATGTAAAGGAATACTAGAGAAAAATGGAGACAGAGTGAGAGTAATACTGTGATATCCTGACAAAGAAGTACTTGGACACAGAGTGCAATTATCTGTATTTGAATAAAAACGTCACTGGAGGTCTTTTAGGTATAAATATATTCAATAAAGATGCAAAATTTATCCAGTTACTTGAAACAGAGCTAAAAATTTTATATTAGAACTCAAATTCTTATTAAGCAATGAGGATAAATACCTAGTGGATTACCTAAGGTTCTAGCAGATTTACTTTTACTGTAAATATCAGTTTGCTTTCTTGTTTCTAAACTAAATGCTGCAACTCCAGTGAGGGTTGGGATAATACTTTGGTTTGGTTTTTTTCACTAGAAAATTATGTTCACAAGAATCCCCCTATTTTGTAATCTGTTCATCAGTTAGATATGACAAGGACATTTATAAATAATTTTCAGTAAATTCATAAAGCATTTGTTTCAGAAATCAATCACAGTCCTTAATTTTATCACATCTTTATGTAGTTGATTGTTTCACTACATTAAGCACTGAATATGGTAGCTATTATTCAGAGAATCCCAAGAAAATTCTTTTTAGACACAAGGAAATGCCAGCTGTTAATACACTGGTGTTAGCAATGTGTTTTCATTCAGGAACAAGTCAACGTGGGACAGATGTGAAGATAGTTTCCTACCACATCTCTAGTGTCACTGTGCACAAAATAAATGTTCATGTTGGGTGACAGGCTATATTTCCCTGTAAGATATTTTTGGGGTTAGATAAATTCTTTGGGCACCAACACAAATAATGGAATCAATCCCAACTCCTCTTTTCAAGCTACCTTCTGACCTAGTCAAAACAGTCATGAAACTGATCTAAAAATCAGAAACTACAGTTTTAGTTAGTATTTTGAAAGAGAGGGGTTAGAGAAATGAACTTATATTGGTTTTTTTTCTGAATCCAGGCAATGTTGTTTTTAAGGATAGCTGCTTGTTTTTTTCCAAAGGTAGCCTTCCCCCTTTTCTTTCTTTCCTCCTTAATTTTTCCTCCCTCCTCATAGTGTTTTGTTTAACCATACTCTTATGCATACACACTTCAAACATAATCTGCCTTATACCATGGTCACTATAATAGCCCATGTAACTTTCCAGTAACAGTAATGAAAGCAAAAACCAGGGGAAATAAGGACACACCATTAAAGGCAGAATTCCTATAAAGCTCTGTCTTTCCCAGCTAGGTGTGATATTGTTTATGAAGCAGCAGGAGGATATTCATTTTCTGGCTTCCAACATTCTGTCTACCCTGGGAAATTTAATCTAGGTAACAGTAGGCAAAAATATTACACTTTGACCAGATTTGACATACCATGAAGAGAAAAAGGGTTGAGACATATCTATTTTTAACCAAAAAGTTTCTAAAAATGATTCATTTTTGTGTTCCCTCCCAGCAAAGAAAATAAAAAATTATTACTTTTTGTGGTAAGCCACACAAAAAATAAAAATCTGTTGGACTTTGATCGGAAAGGAAAAACAACACGGCAATAATACACCCAGTAGCAGATTCAAAACATAATAAATCTTATTTTCTCTCTTTTATTTTTACTTTTTATTTTTGAACAGCAAGGAGTTTCAAATTCTAACCTCTTACCTAAAGAAGCTGAATTGCCTTTCTCCCAAGTACAGACATGCTAAGAGAAAGAATTAGCTAACAGAATAAGGGAAGTTTGCTTTACACTCCTTTAATGCCATCAGTTGAGAAACATGGTAAAGATGCCATTATGCCCCCAGGTTCTCTCCAGTTTTTCAGCAGGCTCGTGTATGAAAGCAAGACATGGAGTATAAGCCACAGTTCACCTCACTCAGTGTATGACCGTCACCACAGAAAGGACTTCCAGAACTGAAACTGATTTAGGATTAGATTTACATGAGTGACTTTTGTTTATTTTATTGATGTATCCTAATTAGATGGGTTTGATATGACACCTATCATGATGGCACTTAAGTGCCTGTGTGGCTGTCTGCACATTGTGTCATCTCTTGTCCTCCTGAGAAACAGAAAGGAAGTTTCTTACTATTGTTACTCGAATGACTTTCACAATATTTTCCTTGTATGACCCAACATTTAGAGGCAGAACAGCCTAAGAGACTTAACAAAGAACTGAAAAAACAAGAACTCATGTTCAATTTATCACTAAAGGAATACTCAGCCCTTGACAATAATCACTCTTGGTGAACATTTCCCAGCTCTGTCAGACAGAGCTGTATCCCACAGTATTAATACTAAGATTACTTAACAGACCTCATTTACATTTTTCTCAGCTACATGGATTATTTAGATCAGATGACAATGCAATCTATTTGCTCATTTCATCTACATATGATATAGATTACAGCTTGATAAATTTACATGAAACAATTCAAATGCAAAGCTCTAGCTGAACTCCATGTATTTTTAATGTCCTAAATAGGATTGTCTTTATTTGAAGCATGAGTAGAATTATGCTTTAAGGTCAGAAACACAATGAATAATTTTGAAGCTTGCAAGCCACAATGCAGCTTCCTTGGCAACACATTCTATAATTGTGACATACCACCAAAAGTCCAAAGATCATGCAGCTTCTGTGCTAGATCCTACATCAAGTTACTCTTCCTGTCATCAAGAGATTTGTTTTCAAAACTAGATGTTACACCATATTGTGGTATTTGTGACAGCAAGAAAAGCACATGGTTTGTTCTCCTGATGTGGTGTGTTACCCACTGGTTCTATAAATATGTGTCTACAAAAATGAAGACTTAACCATAACCGATGAGACTTAAGAGACTGCATAACATTCAGCGATGGAAAGCAATAATAAAAAAGCAGTCTTCAACAGGAAAAAAAGTGCAGTGACTTCTTGTAAAAGGCTACAGCAAATCTGTGGACAAAGAAGCAGAAACTTTATGTCTATCCTTATGAAGTTCCTACATTCATATAAGCTGCCAACAGCAGAACCCTTTCCAGAGCAGGATGTAAACTGAAGAGTCATCTAGGTTTAGCAGTATGCATGACATTTCAAAATTTGGTTACACAAACGTGAATTTTTAATTCAAATACTAAAATTAATTAATTAATCTGGAAACCTTACATTTCCTACACGTTCTGCATATTCTAGTTACAAAAATATCCTGCAATACTTAGATTTTAGGTATTTCTGAAGTGATAAGTAGTATGGCACAGCTTTTCAAAATAACTTTGGAAAAAAATTATTTCTGCTTTATTGTATCTGATCTACAAATGTCTTCCTAAGACAAAAGAAACACTACCATATTATACATTTAAAAAGAGATCAGTTAATCTGTCTTTAGGTTAAATAGATCAGATTTAACACACAAATCATTAATTTCCGGGAAAAACCAACCATTTTTTGGTCACTTCCAACCATGTCTGAGAAATGTCTGGGATATCCCAATACCTTCCAAAATCAAGATCATGTTTTGTTCAGTTGATCCTAAGGTAGAACAACGATTATATATCAAGAGAAGAGAAAGAGGAAAAAAAGCTTTGGATGACAAAAGTGTAGCGTAACACCTGCACAAAATAGCAAATTTACTTCTTCAGATACTTGTACAGTTCTTCTGCTGATTACAGGTAAAACACAGAATTAAGAAAAGGCATCACTTCATTCTGAACACTGATAGGCCTACTGTCTTCTCTGTCAGCTGTGCTGAAATACTCCCAAAATACTAGAATCAGTGTTATTGATATGTGCTGGCTAACGTATAGACAGATAGGGTCTCTGCTCAAAAGCAGAGACTGCTCAAACTTCTACCATACTCTGTGCTTTGGATGTGACAGATATGACTAATAAAACTTTATGACGTTTCTTGATTTACCATTCATTATTATTTAACCCAAATTAATCAAGCCCCAGAATTCAATTTTCAAAATTATACTTTTTATCTACAAATAGATGCTCTTGTAATAGAAAACCTCAGAAGTTCCAAAAAGTTAGATTTTTTTCTAATACCTCTATTTCTTTTCCTTTCTTCTAGTTGAGTTCTCCATCCTTTAATTCTGTTCCCAAGCAAGCCTCCTACTTTAGAGACAAAAGCCCTAAACTGTAATTCTTTGTTTGTATGAGAAGGTTTCACATTCCTCTGTAGGCCCAGACAAATAGTCACAGTCAATGAGTGGAATTATTCCATGCCATAGAAATCCAGAATCCAACCAATGTGCCTTTTCCATGGGATGTGAGGCAATCTGCATCAGAATAGTTGGCGAAGTCTCAATAACTCTTGAAAATTACCATTTACTGAAATGCTACCAGAGGCTGAGAGACATGAAGTTCAGCCTGGCTCAGCTCGACAGACCAAGATGCATTACAGTTGGAGTCATATCTGCAACTCCTGCCAGATCATTCATGTTATTATACAAAGCCCTTTACTGTGCCTGACTGCATGGAAAGTGGTAATGACAGCTGTTTTTCTGTCTGACTCTGAGGGCCATTTTATATTCTAGAGCATTAAACAGTAAATGTAGTCTTATATATGTCCAATTTTCTTAGTGATATAGAGGCCTAAGGCTGACCTCCCATGCACTGTACACTGCAATGCATGAATTCCAGCTTCTACCTGGCTCAGCCCACTGAGTCAAAACTAGGCTGGACCTGGAAAACCAGAATTTTGAAAGGATGGGACTGCTAGGTTTCTCTTCATTTGTCCAAGAGGACAGGTTTTATGCAATTTTGTTTGGAAATTTTGGGTAAGGCTATCTTTCATTTCC
The DNA here is from genome assembly GCA_013397895.1 of Origma solitaria. Taxonomy (NCBI): domain Eukaryota; kingdom Metazoa; phylum Chordata; class Aves; order Passeriformes; family Acanthizidae; genus Origma; species Origma solitaria. The sequence continues at coordinate 950,383 of VZRL01002523.1, read as the reverse complement.
ATTTTGCTTTACTAGTTAGTCATGCAGTACTGTTACTGAACATAACTAAAATTCTCACTTCCTTCCTACTTTAAGCTACTTTCTTAGTGTACCTGTAAATGTTTTCATTAATATGTTCTAATTTTATTAGAAAGACAACTAATAGGCAACAATAGCCAGTGATATTATTGGATAATATCAATAAGTAGGGGAACAATATCCAGTGTACGGACTTCTACCAGCCCAGTCGCAACAGCTTACTAGAAAAATACACATCTAGGTCTGGATGACACATTGTGATGACACTCTGTCCATTCTTTGGCAGGATTGACACAAATCAAACACATTTGAGATGTTGGTGACTGAATCCTGAAATAAAGTATGCAAATAAATTCAGACATTGCTATGCTGATATGGGACTGTATAAAGTGCTCATTTCATAAAGCTCCTCCTGTTAATCATCTTGCATTTCCAGTGAATGGAGGTTTGACAATGTTTAACAGTACGATGGGTGAAACTAAGCCTAAGAAGTTTCCAATAAAGATAAGATTGACTTATTCTAACACAAGCTTAAACCACCGTGTGTTTTTCCAACAAGCTCGCTTCTAAGTAGTAACACTTTTCTGTTCAATGCACTCAGAGAGAAACTCCCAATGATAAAGGAAAGCAAGAGGGAGCTTTCCCTACTACATGAATAGGGAAAGATTTCCCTACTACATGAATAAAACTCACCATGCGTGATGTGGTCAGGCATAAAATGGGGAAATTACTTGCATCTAGGAAAAGGACAACATATAAGAAATTAGACATCAGGCAAGTGATTATTATGTTCAAGTGCAAATATATCACTCCCTAACTGGGTCAGTTACAGATCTACATAGATATCCATGGCAGAAAGTTCATGATAGAAAGAGACATTACTCAGTCTCTTGCACTGGCATCTACCTAACTGTGCCAAAGGATCATTATAGCTTGCAAAGTTTGAACAATATCCAGATACAGGATTTTGGCAGGGGCTTCTGAACATACACTTGGAGAACAGTTCCAGTGTTCAAGCCATTCAGAGAAAGTTTACTGGATACACACAGTTTCCCAGAAATATCCTGAGTTTTCAATGGGAAATGGCGTCCATGACTTCAGACTGTCTCACAATCCTAAAAAATCATCAATTTCTCATTCAACTAGAGGGTTTCTGGGTAGTCCCAGACTGAAATATGGATTCCCTATTTGTGAGGGTTAAGGTGCCAATCTGCTCATAGATTGTGTAAGAGGAAATACACTTTGTCTTAGAACTCTAGACACACCATGGGATTTTAATTCTTCAAGGGTGTAAAAACATAGAGAGAAATATGCAGAGGAAGACCCTTCACAGGAATCTGAAAAGAAATAGAGAGAAAAGACTAACTAAAATAGATGCACATGCCCATGTCCTTTTCTCTGCATCACTTTTCCCACTAATCCAGAGATATTTAGGCTCTAATCAAAGCTAAGATGCCTAGGATTCCTCTTCCCCTTACTTGAATTTTTAGTTATGACTCTTCTATTCAGAGTTTACATGCTTTCATTTACCTTCGTTGAACCTCTAGTTAAACTTTCCTTCCTCCTGCCATTATAATTAATCTTCCTATGTCCAAGTTACCTTATATTCTGAGACATATGCACACACATATTCTCCTAGAATTTTGAAGACATGGATCAACATATTGCTCTTATGATGTTTCAGACTTTTCCACCTGAAAATAAATTAAGGTTCTGTTCCTCACATCTTTAGTCATTACATCGTCCCAACCTAATTGTCAAAGCAGTTGTCTGTTAAGATTTTGCCCATGATTTTTTTCTTCTTCCAGCAGAGGTGTGCAGCAGCCAAGTTATCAAATGACTGACCATAAATTGTTATATACTTGAACTAGACTACGTCAAAAAAGAGTGATTGGTGAAACTACTATTAAAGTCATATTGCCTGCCTCTTTCTAGGCAGCTTTCTGTGGGCCTAAGCGAGGAGATCATGAAGAGGAATATTTGCTTCCTTTCAGTGTGGGCTATTGTGAGGAGAGAGATGGATGCATTTCATGGTCACTTTAATTGCCTGTGTTGGGTTTGCATGGAAAGGTTTTGGTAGTGGGAGGGCTGCAGGGGTGGCATCTGTGAGAAGCTGCTAGAAACCTCCCCTATGACACATAGAGCCAATGTCAACCAGCTCCAAGATGGACCTGCTGCTGAGCCCATCAGAAATGGTGCTAGTGCCTCTGGGATAACATATTTAAGAAGGGGAGCATGCTGGAACAGGCTTCTAGAAGAAACTGTCAATGTGTTGGGAGAGGAGCTCATCCGCAGCAGAATTTCTGGCAGGACTTGTGACCCCTATGGGGCACCCACACTAGACCAGACTGTTCCTGAAGAACTGCATCCCATGGGAGAGACCCTCACTAGAGCAGTTCATGAGCAACTACAGCCTGTGGGGAGGACTCATGTTCAGAAGCTCATGGAAGATTGTCTTCCATGGGATGGACCCCACACTGGAGCAGGGGAAGAGTGTGAGGAGGAAGATGAGTGATGAACTAACCTCAACCCCCATTCTCTGTCCCTCTGTGCCACTGCAGGGGAGTATAGAAGTTATGATTGAAGTTGAGCCCAGGCAGAAGGGAAGGGTGGAGGGAAGGTGTGGAAGGAAAAGTGCTTGAAATGTTGGCTTTTATTATCTCGTTACTCTTCTTTGATTGGCAATTAATTAATCTTCCCCTACTTGAGCCAGTTTTGCCTGTGACAATAACTGGTGAGTGATCTCTCAACGTCCTTATCTCAACCCACAATGCTTTTGCTATATTTTTTATTCCCCTGTGCAGCTGATGAAGGAAGTGATAGGCTTTGGTGGGCACCTGACATCTAGCCAGGGTCTATCTGCCACATTCTCCTTTCTCTTTTTTACTGACATGAAGGGACAGGGTATACAGATAAATTAGCTGTGAGCAGTTAGAAATGGATTTCAGAGGGAAAATGAACATAGCATGGTTTCTACTGTACTCTGGACTCCAGGATTAAAAACAAAACGAAACAAAACAAAACAAAACAAAACAAAACAAAACAAAACAAAACAAAACAAAACAAAACAAAACCATTCCTTTAATTAACAAGTTCTTAGGCAAGAAATCTAGAAATATCTTCAGTAATTCAGAATAATTCAGAATATTCAGAAATATCTTAATCAGTTGGAAAAATAGTTTCAATGCAGTTGGAATGACAGTAGCAGAGTTCCCAAGAAAAGACGTGGGGTGAAAGGGTAGAAATTACTTTCCCATAAAGGAAAAAGACCATAGTTGTTTTCTAACCAGTCCTTAAAGAATCAAGGAAGGTCACACCATGGTGCAGCACAGTTTTTACTTTTAAGGAGAGGACTGTGAAAAGTGTTCACTACTGTAGAACCCTTTCTCTGAGTGCAATTTATTTGAACAAATAGAATAAAATGTCTTTCTCTGTTGATTACTGAAACTGAACGAAAATCAAAGCCACTATAGCACTACTGAGAAATGGTTTTCAGGATAAGACTTGCAAGAAATGTCAGACTGCTAATTTTTACTGATGTTAATGGACTTGCTCCCAATTAAGTCAGAGTGCTCCCTCAGCATCTGTTCTTCTGATGGGAGATACAAGGTTTCAAGTAAGTTCTCCTGTAAGGGAAAGAGATTTTTAAGAGAAAGTTTAGAATCCTACAAAATTTACATACATTAATATCTGCATGTTATTTATTAATGAAAATGCAGACCAGGCTAATTTGTTGATTTGATTTTATTCTTAATGAATCCATAATGGCTAGAGATATAAGAGAATAAATTTATAAAAGGAAGCCATTTCTATGCTGGGAATATATAATTCTGTTCACTTGCAAACTCAATCTTTTTTAAATCTCTGAGCAAATGTTTCAAAAATTTTGTGCTAAAAATATAAATAGAATTCAGTAACATAAAACTCATGAATAAAATAGTGATAGTAAACCAGTCTGCATGGGCAATACAACAGACCAAATATTTGGTCCGGCATGTATTTCTGTGAGAAGCATCCAGGAAGATTTTACAAAGAGGCTGTACAAATTGTTAGCATATTTTCTAAGTAGAATAGGAACTGTCAAGGAATTGCTCAAAATATTTCTAGTTATGCATTCCTAAGATACAAATAAAAATTCTTCTGCACATCACTCAATTCATTATGAATCCTTCCTGCTGAAGGCAGAGATGCTTTTGGCCTTTTATGGACAGATAAAAGCTGCACCTGTGTTACTCCGTTTGATGTCACAAAAGCTTTTTAAAGCTTATTTGAAAAAATAACTTTTTTCCTGTAGTGAAACAGGAACAGCCCATTTTTAAGGGCCTGAATGACAAACAAAATGCCAAGCCTGTCTTCTGTTTCTGTATTTGCTTTTTTGGCATTTGTTTTGTAAAGTAACCTACTAACAAAATACAGTAGCAAGTTTATGTCTGTTAACTGAGAAAAGGGAAATAGTCTAAAGCAATGGTTGTCAGCTAAATCCATTTCATCTGTGAAACTGTTGTTTCCACTAGTCAGTAGTCCCAGTTTTTTGCTCACTTACATCAGCTGTGCCATTTAAGCAAATTTTCTGAAGATTTTGCTTGAATCTCTGATACAGTATTATTCCTGCGTAACATACTTCTAACAAATGCCATCAGAATATAGTTTGCCACATTAGATGAGGATAGAAAAAAAACCAAGCCACCAAAGTCAAGACTATTGACTAAACATACTAATATTTTTGTACCTTAATCAATGCACCAAAGCAGCACGCTTCTACCACAGTAATTAAAAGAGTTCCTTGTAAGAAAAAAGAATCATTTCCATATTTCCTAGAGGAAGGATTTTAGTCTAGGATAATAATAACAATAACAATACACTTTGGTTTGGGGTTATACTGAGGATGACATTAAGTGAATAAGCCATCCTATTTACTCCTCTCTACAAAGTAGCGTGGGAGGCAGAAAAGCCTGAACGATTCACTCAATAACCCAGTAAGTTCTGAATGTTGTTCTTTGTCCTCCACTGCAGTTCAGACATCTGGCATACCTCAGGCGAAACTGCTCTGCTGCACAACTAATCCCTTCCATTGCCTCTTCAGTTGCTCAGTGTTTGTGGAAGGCCATAACACCCTCTCACATTGCTTTCGTTAGCCTTTAACTTCAGCGGTCTCTTGCCTTTCCCTTTCTCTGTTTACAGCTCTCAGTTCTTTAGACATAATCAGTCAGATTCTGAACACCATTAATGTAGTAAGAGTGCTTTTGAAAACAGAGTGAACACAGTCAACTGGGAAAATGCACAATTTTTTGTAGGCAAGATTTCCCAAAGAAATCAGACCTACAAAAGGTCTACCACCTATACCTAAAAACACCAGTATATGGAAATTTTTCTGCCTAAATTAGTTCATGGTACAACAGAATATCTCTTTACATTTGTGGCCCTGTACCAGCCTGCAACAGACAACAAGCTGTTTGGGCTGTGTTCAGGTTTTGCAGGAGTGTGAGGCAGCTAGAGGTAAAATGAGTCTGTGCCAGCTCTAAACAGACAAATGCCCTTCTGCCTAAAGAGTTCTGAAACATAGCTGTGACCAACCTGCACAAGCACATTTCCCTTCAGCAAGAGTGGACACGATTCATTTGGACTGATTGGTTGAATACCAAGTATTTTCTCCCTTTTTCATGGAAGGTATGAATGATTAGTCTACCAAAATTCAAGCTATCCTAATTCACAGAAAATGGAGCTGTAAAAGAGGCAATTCAGGAAAGAAGGATCCATGGGTTGGAGAAGAAAGGGAAGTACAGAGTCATGCTACCCAGGGTTAAGAGGAAAATGAGAGAGACTGGAAGCATTAATTTCCATACTTCTGGTTCTGTCACTGCAGTGAATCATCAGAGCAAAAGTAACTCTCAGAAAATCTGAAGTTTCAGGCTCCAAATCCCAGAGTTTTTCCAACAGAGAAAAAAAAAATTATGATTTAATTTTCAAAAAATACAATCTAATTTCTTTCACCTCTGAACATAATACGTACTATAATGTTATACTACCAAACTATTTGAGACATTTGTTATAAAAGGGAGACAGGCGAGTCCAAGTATGGTCAGCCAGTGTTTATAGGGCTATATTGTTTTAAACAATTTTTGGAAAATGCGTTATAGCCAGCATTTCAAACAAGTCTCATGCTCAGTGTAAGAGAGGCTTTCCTGTATTAATTCAAAGCACTCTGAAGCCCAGACACAACACTCAGCAGCTCATAAATTTGTCAATGGATGAATTTAGCTTAAGAAAAATAAGCTGCATGTATTATAGGTGTGGCAGGGAGCACCACCTATATTCTTCCAGTGCTTTGACCCTTTCCAGTTGGTTGTAACTTGTTATTACTTTGCCAAATGCTAACTTCCAGTTCATTTTTTTCCTAATTATAGTTGCAAGCCTTCCATGCAGTTATCTGCTATTTGAGCTATTTGTGGAATTTTCAGTCAAAAAGCTCAGCAATTTCTGAGGGCAAGTGAGGGGAGAAAATCGAAAAAGCTTTTCATGTCCAAAGTGATAAATTCCTTTGCTCTTTAAGATGCCGAAGGTTTACCTTGCTTTGGTGCAGGATGTCCCATTCCTAACTCTGTTCAAAATCCATACCTTGTCCATATGACAAAAATTTCAGAAGGCACAATTAAGTACATTAAAACTGAAGTGGATATTTTCTAGCTGTAAAATGTTTCCTAAAAGCTCTGCCTACACTGAATGTGCAGCAGCTGTGGTTTGAAAAAATGTGAGCCTTTTAAATGGGGTTCCCATGACACTCCTATGGGGAAATCAGTGCTGCTGGAATGCAGTGGGGTCTGGCAGCTCCACGGGGGCAGGACCTAGGGGTGCTGAGGCTCCCCAAGGCATGACCCAAGGCAGGACTGCGTCCAGGGTGGTCTCAGCCCTGGCACCAGACACCTATCTGGGGCCATGCCAGGACATGGGGCTGTGCGTGGGCACAGCTCAGGGCCCATGGCCAGGCTGAAAAGCACCGTGGGGAGCTGGAGGCCAGCCCTGCTGTGGCATCAGTGGGACAGGGCCTGAAGGGTGATAGATGGGCTGACACGGGGCCCTGGACCATGGGCAGGGACAGCAGGGCTCGCTGGTGCCCTCAGGGCTGGCAAGCACAGTGACAAGGAAGGGCAGCCGCACCTGCACACCCAGGCTACGGCTGGAATAGGTGTGCGCTGACAGGGAGGGGAGACTTTACGGGAAAAGACACATGGAAACCGTGAAGGATGAAGGTTAGAAGAATAAGCATGAGGAAAAAAGCTGAGTCAGAGTAAGAAAAATGGGGAAGTGGGACAGTAAGCTGGAGACAAAGATGCGTTCATGACACAGCCTGATGGACAGGCAGCACATAGGAGGTTTGGCTCAGCCAGCTCATGTAGCTTTGCAAAAAATGGAAATAAATAAAAAATGGCTTAACCTAAAGATATTTCAGCTCCCAATAAATACCTGTAGAATCCATGCCTTAAGTGCTACTGTACAAACAAAATGATAGTCTAGTTCTTCAATCAGGCACTCATTATTTGAGTGGTGGAGGTCTACACAGTGAATCTAAATCCTCCATCCTGAGAGCAATCAGGCGGTCTCAGCATGATACCACACAAAACGTTTCTGGCTGTTTCAGTGTCCTCTTTCAAATGCCTGGTATTAGTGTAGCAGGGTAGGAGACAATCAGTTTGTGTGGTCCTGGATGCCTTCAAAACCATCTGCTCATCCTGAGTACAATAAACCCACCTTGGGATTCATATAAGGCTTTTGTCTGTGCTGCTAATAGACTTCAGCAGTGCACACATTTGCCAGATTACTCACATCAATTTTAAAATGCCATTCTGTCAAAGTCATACTGAGAAGTTTAGTATTAATACCTGAGGTGTGGCCACCACACTAATAGCTGGAAATGTGACTCTGAAAATGAATGGCCAATGGAAGGAAATAAAATCACAATAAAATTCTGAGGTATATGATCCAAAGTCATTAACAGCAATGAACTTAATGAAAAAAGCAACTGAATAATGAAATCAAATATGTAATACATTCCTCAGAAATTGCTAGATAATAAAAAGACAGCTATATCTGTGCCTTTTTTGATTACTCAAAATGCAGTCAACATTAATTTTAAGTTGGTTTATTATTCTATTATTGCTATGTCTATGTGGGGCTGTAATTCACAAAGATTCAGAAGTGTTTTGAAGTGACGAAATTCAGTTTCGCCTGAAATACTGCCACTTTTGGTGCAAAAAGACCCTCCCAAATAGGTTTTCCACAACAGAGAAATTGTGTCATTAAATTTAAAAGGAAGTGAAGAATAACTTTTGCCAATTGAAAACATGTAAGTAATTTAGGTAGGCTAAATGCAATGACCAGAACTGGAATTTTTAAGGCAAACAAAGATTAAACACTGTGCTGCTACCAAACATTCCTTGGATTCTTTTGAAGCCACAAGGGACAGATTGTCAATTTTCCATCTCCTCTGTTTTACTGGGTCATGTCTACAAGGCGACTTGTTGCTTCCATGACAGGAAGGACCCAAAAGCGTAACCACTTTTTTCAGCTATAAATGACAGTAGTTTGGTTCTCAGTTATTTGCCAGCATTTCTTCCTTTGGCACCTGTGTTTTTCTGGATGTTTCTTCTCCATCATTGTCAATGATCCACTCTGAGAGTATGCCTCACACTTTCAGACTTATCATAAGTTTTCTGCCATTTATACACTCTCTTTGAAATACATAGATTTCTCATCTTGAATCAACCCTTCAGATCTTATAAACAGGGTTAGACTGTTTCAATAGAGAGGTAAGATTACTTTTGACTTCACTCATTCAAATTGAAAAAATGTTTCCTGATTTTGGGCAATGCATCTGTACTAAAACCTCTCTCTTATATTTCACTTAGTTTTAAGTTCAAGAAAAGTCAAACATTCTTAGGTCAGAATTTTAACATTTTTAAGAAAACTATTACAGGAACAAAACAATAGATGGAATCCTATATTTTGTAACTGAAAAATATAAATATTTTAATAGCAGCTCCCACTCCCTTTTCCTAGGATTTTTGATCTGTGGTGTTGAAAGTAGCTCACCAGTTGCATAGGTTCACAGATGAAAGAATATGTTTATTGTCTGCACAGCTTGGTTATACCCAAACTGTTCATGTAGTCCTCAATTACTTTTTGATGACACTTAAAAGTTTCTGTAAAATCAATGAGTAGAAAAAGTAACAAGGCAAAATGTGGGAATTCAAGTATAATTAACAAAAACAATGCAACGATATCAGTCTTTTCCCTGACATATTGTGCATCTTAAGGTCCAACCATTGCTTCTGCTGGTACTGGCTCTTGATTATTCCTCATATCATTCTTCTGAATCATGGAGAAAATAGTTCAGAACTTATTCTTTATCTGAGCACTACCATTTCTCCTTCCACTGTCACAACTGAACAACTAAAATTTTCAGTTAGGGAAAACGGAAGGAACAAAATAAGAGTTTCATGGATGTTAGAACAAATAAGATCCTAACACTCAGAGCCCCTGATCATTATCATACAATTTTGTGACACTAAACTGAACAAAATAAGTAGGCAGAATGAAATTTTCAAAAATTTTTTTTAAAGAAAGGAATATTGTCCTCAATATATCTATATGTATATGTGGGGAAGAGTGATGTCAGATTCCTATATTCTGAGAGTCCCATTGAATACAAATGAAGTAAAAGACTTGTATGAAGCATCTGAGAGGCCCACATGTTAGTATCTGCTAATAAATTCACCCATGGTGACTTTTTCAGAAACAGAAAATAAAAACTGCACATATGCTTGCACACATGCTTGCACACATATACACATTCATGACTGTGAATTGGTCACAAAAATAGGATATACCCTCATATATATACAAATGTGTGTATTATGTATAAATTGCATGCATTCATTATATTTTTGGTTGGATGTTTTTATGCATATGATAGAAAAAACATTCCTTCAGGCTGTACTGCTATGCTAGTAGGCACTGTGTCAAAACCAAACAAAGAGCGAGTGTAGTAGGCTTGCTCTATAAGCTGGAGTGTACAGAAATTTCCCCATTTTCCTCCACAGGTGAATTTTGTGGATCTACCCTCCCTCTGCGTTCTGTGGCTCCTTATTAGTTACAGGATCAAGGACTCTTAAATGATTGCCATTTTACCCTAGGAGATCATGGAAACCTGGCAGCAAGAGGCTCTGCTAGCTGTGCCACAGAGAAAAACATACTGCTGTGTTTTAGAAACTCAGTGTTATAATACAGAAACTATATCATAGGGGTTTTGTTCACATCTTTCCAAATTCTACACTGTTTATAACATTGGTATGATAAATATGTCTGAAAAAGCAAGGTTTGAAAAGCCCTTTCCTTGTGCCAATTTGAAAGATGCACAGACCACCTCAGGAGGGATATAAATACTTAATGCTCTCCATTTTTGCTCCTTTCATTCAGCAAATGGATGTCCCTCTAGCTAGTTATAGTTTAGAAACTGTTTTAGCTGCCTTCAGCCAAAAACACGCTCAAGAATGTCTTGACCAGGATTTGATCAGGTAGCAAGTTCATGTCTCAGTCCTCTAGAGACAACCCTTGGAACAGCAATATCTTTCCATCCTATGTTTCACAGAGTAATTATAATGACACTTTATATCCTAAAGGAAATTCAGAAATGGTTCCACGATGCTGACTACCCTACCTAATGACTACTTATTTTTCTTGGTCTTTCTGCTTGAGTGTAAAATATTTTTTTCATTTTGTAGTAAGGCAGAACAGGAACTGGACCTGTCTGGGGGAATGTCTGGCTACAACACATAAATAGTTGTCATTCTCCATATATTGTCCACTCATTGAACAAATACTTAATCTGCTTGGTATTTCCATTAATATTTAACTGACCAATGTTCAAGTAAGATACTTGAAATTGTAAAGTAATTATTTCATCTGTCAGTCCACCCCATAATTTATAAATATTAGGAATTGTCTTTCATATGTCCTTTTTTTGCCAGGTTTGGACTAGACTGTGTTACATTCCTCCAAAGCGTCTTTGTTGTAAATGTTGGTGGGTATTTTCCTTGTTTAGGCAGCACTATCCAGAGAAGACGCTGTTGAGTAGTCACTGATTCTTTCAGTACAGCCACTTCCTATTTCACAGACACAGAGTAGCCCTGTTTGCAGCAGGGCATTTCTGGTGGATGGAATGATGGCGCTAACAGACTTCGTTTTTGGCTGTAAGAGAATATTATTCCTAATGCCTGGTCTTCTTTCAAATGGCATTTATACATATAAATATGTGTGTATTTCAAATAGATTTTCGATATGCAGACTAAGCTCTTGGGGGATTTATTTTAAATATCTAAATAAAGCATATTTTTAAATGCAAATATCTTGCTTTAAAATCTAAATTTCCGATAACTCCACAAAGCTGTCAAAGTACTTTAATTTTTATTTCAAAATCCAGTGTACAAGCCATCATTTTCTCCAAAATCAAATTCTTTAACTGTTTTTATGCACGAGATATCAACACAAATAATTCAGATTCAGTTAAATCTGAAGGTCTACCTCAGTAAAGCATTCAAGTGTTAGTATTCAGCAGACTACTTAAAGGCATGACTAACTGTGAGGTTTAGAGTTACCCAGGTGCTTACACCAAATTATTAAAGAAAAATACTTTGCTTTCTGAGCGACATCTCAGAATGGCCAATCCAGCTGGTATAAAATAAACTGAATTGCATTCGTTCCTGTTGGAATTGTAAATTGTTTGGGACAGAGGATCTTTTTTTCTATATAAATGTATGAAGTAATTAAAACATAACCAGTTCTCTAAAAAGAGGGACTGTCATACTTAGGAACAATCACAGCACCAATTTTTTAAAAATATGCTGTCAGAGCACGTTCAGTAGACATCACAACTGAGCATGTATGTGCTTAAACTTTTGATAAGTAGTCTCTGAAAACTTCTCCAACAGCACTAAACCCCCATACATTCTGAATGCTGATTATTTTTCTCTATTGTTCAGACATTTTCAGTTTATGGGGCATCTTAGGCTCCCATTAGACCTGATACTGATTGAAATTGAAAGAATACAATTAACATTAACAATGCTTTTCTCGAAATATTCCTGCTGAGATCTGAAAGGGAGATGACAAACCACATGCAACAAAAATTATTCCCATGCTGTTGGACTGCCATGCTGTTTAATGCGCAATTACTTGGTCTCCTGTAATCCCATAACAGAAAATTTCCAACCCAAAACCAAAGGAGACTTGTGCACCACTGGTGCAAACCACATACATACAATACAATTTGTAATATTTAAGTAGAAAAGTTACATACTGGTCTGTCTCTGATTATTCTCTTCTGTATCAGGAGCTGTGACTTTTAAAATTAGTATTAGTATTAGTATTCATTACTATTAGTATTATTTTAACTCTAGGATTACAGATTGAAAACCCAGCTATTTTCTACGTGAGTAACTGTTGCTGCTATAGCGAGACCAGCTGGCATAACTAGGACTCTACTCTGCCTGCAGTAAAAGAGGCAACGCTGACCACAGCTTCCTAGACTAACTGATGTCAGGAAATCAGTTGTTTATTTGCATGCATGAGAAAGCATGAGAAAGATTGAGTTTTGTTCTGTAAATTCATATACAGCCATGAGGGTGCATGTGATCGTATTTTCTTAAGGGCTGCTATTTGTTTTCTCATTATTAGGTAAGATGTTGGACAGCAAAAAGAAGCCCAATAGCAAAGGGGAAATTAAAGAAATCTGTGCAGAATAGTCAGCCCTGCCCAGGACAAGTTGCTGAAAGCATTTGTTTTCAATCTTATACCAATAGTGCTCTGTTTAGCTTTTCGAGTGCTCTCTCCGCAGTGTATGTCCCTGCCTTCTGTTCAGAGCTAAAGTTATTATTGCAAGTTGTTTCGCTCATCTTTATTTTTAATCGATGTTACTCTTACGTGATTAAATTGTGAGTGGCAGAAATAGACTGGATCAGAAAGGATTCAGTGTCTTAACTTGAGATTTCCTGACATTTTAGTCTCTCTGTTAGTCAGGAATTGTAAACAACACGAAATGCATGTTAACACTTCTATTTTGAGATGGTGCTCAGTATTTCAAAGTAAATTTAAAGTGAGGAGCACAATAGAATTCTTTTTATAAGTTTTCTCTTTTTTTCCCTAGATACTGTAACTCCTTTCATGTGTCTATATCTTTATACTAAAATGTTTTTCTTGTTCACAGGAAAATTCTCCCTCTTTTTAGCAAAATATATTCAACAAATTAGCTTACTTTAATTTTATATGCCTTGACGAAAAGGAAGAAGAAATGGAAACACAAAGTCTTTTGTAACTTTAAATGAATCTGTACTCTATTGCTGATGTAATCACCAGTATTTAATGATAGACAGTTCAGAGGTTCAGTGCTAAAGCTGAAAAGTTGAAAAAAATTTGGAGAATAGTTAATAATTTTCAAAATACTTTGTTCCTAGAAAAAGGTAACACCAGAAAAATCTGAAAAAAATCAACTTAATCTACAACATATATTCGCAAATTTAGGGGGAAATTGCCTTCTGCATTTTTAAAAGAAAAGTAAAGCATTTCTACAGATTTTATGTCATCTTTTCCACAGTTTTAACTAAGCAATAATGAAAAAAAAGTCCACATCTATAATTATGGCTATGTAATGCCTATAGAGTTAAGAAAACTTATTATATACCAAATCTGTCACAAGAAACAAGACAAACAGGTTTTTCTCATGTTTCCTCTGTGCCTATCCCTAGCCTTATTTTTATGTTGACCTTTTTTCAATTAATAGCTAAATTAGACTGTAAACCTTTGGAAGAAGTCATCGTTTTAACTCACTGCTGAAATTTCCAGAATGCAACAACAATAAAGCATGGGATAATTTTTGTTTTCAAAAATGTTGAGCAAAAATTTGATGGAAAGAATATCTTCTGACATTTCTGAAATTTTAAGTTTTAAACAGTGACAGTTATTTTCAACTTTAATTCTTTTGTCACTCTTATCATAAAAAAAAGAAAAAGCAGGAAAGAGCCAAAGTAAGCAAATGTCAGGGCTTTTTATGAACTCTGCTTGAATTTTGCATTGTTTCAGCTCTCTAAATTTTTTTGTAGGTCTGTACCCATAATTACGGGTAAGAAGGAGCCAGAGTACTGTTTTTATAAAAGTATTGGATACATCTGAACAAATTCAGTATGTTTGCTTTTCAACACCTTTTGTGTATGTTCTAGTTATGGACTATATGTATTTTTATCCCCTTGGCTTGTCTTTTTGCAAAATTGAAGTGTACTGTCAAATCAGGTTGTATTTGAGTATGGCAAATTTTCACCTAAATTCATAAAATTCCAACTTTACCCCCAAACCTCTTTTGACTCAGTTCAGGTTCTTAGAAGTTTGCAAAATAGAACTATACCTGAGAAGAACCCATTCCATTTTTTCAAATTAACAAATAACCTTGACTTTGGGCTTTCCTGTTAAAAAATCCTGCCTTACAGTTAGACTTTCTAATTTCAGAAATTCTAAACTGGAATCACACTGAAATCAAATTGGTCTTAGTGACTGAGGATATTAACTTTCAGGTTTATAATCTGGCTCAAAATTACAAAAGCATGGTCAAGAAAGAGAAGGATGTGTTAAGCAATATGCTCCACCTTCTACCCAAATATTCTTATTTCTACATTGTATTACATATAGCTTTATGGTAGTCCTTTTTAAATTACTCAGACAATATGCTTCCTGTTTTCCCCTTGAGAAGCTATCCCACAGTCTAATATATTGCTGTAATTAAGTGTTTTCCTTATAAGCAGTCTTAATTTGTTTCCTTTACTTCATCAAGTAGCTTCATCAAGTGGTTACTTGCCCTGTGAATATACATATGAATATACCATGTACAGGGGTCATTCTTAAGTGTTACCATTCCTCCTGCCCGTTCACCACATTTTATGTCCACATGTCAAGAATGCCACACACCACAAATAATTAATAAAACAATAGCTGACATTCCCTACTTGTAAGGACGTGGTGTATATTCCCACATTATTCTCATACAAAGTCTTAGCTCTAAGTTTTTCCTAATGAAAGACAAGGGATTTAGTTCTGCACCTCGCTAATTTTGAAAACAAAACATACAAAAACAAGCAAACAAAACCAAACAAAACAGTAAGAAGCAATCTATCATGTGTTGAAGTGAGGAACTAGATCCGACCTACTACTTTTACAGCTTCCCATGGGACTGTGTTGAGTGCAACTGCTTATCACACCTAATTCTCTGTGGCCTATACCAGCCCTTGAATTAAGGGCACAGGCTATTTCTGGAACAGGGCTTTTCATCAGATTGCTGCTTACATGGATGGAGTCCAGGTGTGCTCCAGAAGATGACATTAGAGCAGTTTAAGAAGTTACTTTCCTCAATTCTTCAGTGTCTGTCTCCTGTGCAACCTGTTCCCCCTTATAGCAACTGAGTTTTTAACCAATTTCAGTGCATCCTTCTTTAAAGCACTGCTATCTGACATCACAGCTGATTACACTCAGGTCAGCAAAATGGTTTATAAATACATAAGTAAGACTTTGGTTGAAGGAAGATTTTATGAATGCAAAGAGCAGACTCTAAACAAATAATCTCTCAACATTTGGGAGTGAGTAATATGTCTTGTCAGAGATGCATCCTAGAATTAAATATAGAAGGGCTGAGGGGCTCAAATTCTTGACTGTTCAGGTTTTTAGCTATATTAGTATTTACACATCGCTCTCAAATTAACAGAGAATTCTGGAGAGAAAACTTGCAGTATATTAATTGACTTCATCTGACCTTGTTCTGTGTTACTTCTGTGGAAACATTTTTGTCCTTCCACAGGGCAAAGGTGTAGCAGTATGAACACATTTGTAGTCTAGGAAACACACTCAAGTCTAATCTAGTGAAACAATCTTCACTGAGAGCTAGTCTGGCTCCAAGCATTTAATAAGTACCTTAATAAGTACATTTAATAAGTATCTTATTATTTCAGTGAGAAAATAAATACAAATCTCTCTTTTAGAAAAGGTATTTTTCTCCCCTAATCCAGTTTATTTTGGGCAGCATACTTGTGAACAAAAAAAGAGAGGGGACAGATCTATGATTATATGCAGAGTAAAAAGGTAATTGCCTGTTTATCTCTTTGGAAGTTTCCAATGGACACTTCATTTTGCAGTGGTCATACTCAGTTGTCATTAATGAATGGTTTCAGAGTCAGACACACAACCAGAGGATAATAACAAAGCAATAAAACAGGGGCAAGTAAGGAGCTGCTGACATATTGCATCATCATTTGTTTACCTTTGGATCCTGGGGATTTGATGAAACTATTAAGACATCATTCCCAAACCCTTTATGAAGAAGAATCTTACCTTAGACAAGTTCTCTGTCTGATGGAGTGTTTTCATCTAGCTCTCAGGAGGCTGAATGGTACTTGCCAAGGTCAGCTCAGTAGACACGTGATATTTCTTGAGGAAAGAGGCTTCAGCACGCTAGAAGTGACAAGAATTGGGCAGCTGTTCTCCACTAGAAAGAGTTAATACACATCACAACTGTTTTCTTACACTTTAGATACAATGGAAGGAATAAATAAGAACAAAAGCAGAGCTGAAGAAGTTGTTTATGACTCATTCTAGCACTTCCTGCTTTAATACTGTCTGGTTCAATTCAATGAATTTGAAGAGTGTGTCCCTTAGTGATCAGCAACAAAATCATATCAGACCAGGAAACAACCATACCAAGTGTGATGAATTTCAGTTCAGTATGCAGACAGTAATTTCACATATATGAAATTTCAGCTAAGACAGAGCTAAGCATAGAGGGAAGCCCCTTGTTTACTTCTTTGGAAAGAACATGCTAAAGGCTTCGTACTTGCATTGGCTGACTGTATCCAAAAGTTTTGCTGCTGGCATGGTCAGCAGCAGCATGTGGGAACAGAGATGCTAAACTTCCTGCACCATGTCACAGCTGTACACAGCTGAGAATTGTGTTACATTGTAGCTGTTGGTCAACAGAGGACATATAAATTCCTGGCTATTTCACCATAAAGAAAGAAATTACTACAAAGTTTCTGAGATACCTGTGTTCAAAGTAGTCTTTAACCCTGACATCAAACACAGCATGCGCCCATGCAAAGGAAGGCATACTGCCCATGATCCATGAGAAATCCATTAAGCTATCCTGGCTGTACGTTCACTTATAAAGACGGAAATTAGCTCATCAAGATACTGGGCCAGAATTGTTTATATATATAGTGGCAAAAAATGGCAAGCACTATGTCACACAGAAAGCCTGGGTAGAAGAGTGAACGAGTGAAGAAAAGAGAAAAAAACAGAGAAGGGTAAATATTTCTCATGGCATAACAACAAAATATTTAGTTGCAGGCCTGAGCCATCGACTAGCCTGAACTTTAAACAAATACCTCTGCCAGCTGAATACTGGCCAAGTGGCAAGTGGCAACCTCTCCGCAGCCTGATATACACGCAAATGAAAAGGTTTAGGGTGCCAGACACGAGGAAATCAGTGCTTTTAACACTACCACCCTGTAATTTATAGCATCTTGGTTTGTGCTACTGCAGTTAAGGGTCTGTTAATGTTTGTCTCCTGAATTCTAATTCTCGAGGGCTTATAATTTGGCCATTAACATGCTCTCAGTATCAAAACCTCAGCACACATATTAGCTAGCCAAGAACAGTTTTTAGGCATTTTTTTTAGGAAGAATGTTAGTTGGTTTCCAAAATATGAGAAAGGAAGGAAAGAAGGCAGGAAGGAATGACTAGTTAAAATAGTTAAAGATTATAATTTTGTGTGCTCAATAACTTGAAATGTCTTGTATTTCAAAAGATGAATTATTGCTATGAGGTGATATTATTTTTCCTGCTTTAAAACTCTTTTTAAGAAGAAATCTTAAACCTAACCTGCAGGAACCTAACCTTTCAAGTGATTTTTGAATGGCAATTATTTATAAAAATCTCAGCCACTCAAAGTGCCATAGATTCACAAGGATAAAGAAGGACATTACTGAATCCCACCACCACCATTTTAAAAATGCAATTAGTAAGAACAAGAAAGGAAAACACACACTTAGGAATGGTTTGTATCAGTTTACAGTCCACACTGTTAAACTTTGAGTTCTAAAGAACATACTTCCTTTCAGTCCTTTTGCGGCTGGATTAAATAAAGGAGTTTTAGCATAGACAGTTCCTGTTCAGCTACAATGAAATCACATTCTTCCTCTTTTTAACTAAGGTACAGAGCAAAGAACATCTATGGATACCCAGAAGTGCCATGGTGGCCTATACAACCCACTGTAAGTCTCTGCACCTCACTGTATTGTAAGGAATGTGGATGGGAAGTGAGAAATAGATACCCTAAGCTAAAAATCAATCCAAAAACTACAGTTGTTCTTGACTTTTTACTTGAGCAAAGTAAAAAGGAATAATTTCAACTTCTTGCAATTGGCTTCAAGCTGGTAAGTCTGGATTAGCTATTCATTTATGCAAAAGTTTTGGTTAGGATGACCCTTAATAATTCTCAGCATGAAGTCCATACTCCTGAAATCTGCAGTTGTTATTGTCCTTGGAAACAAGGACATGCTGTTTAATTCATTTTTAATTCTATGATATCTACCTACAACAAGTGCCTGCAATAAGGAGCATAGAGTTCCCTTATAAAACTCTATTACATAAATATATACAAGTACTACGTTGCAAACACCAAGTACTTTAAAATGTCCTATATAGACTAATAACTTATTAGTCTCTAATTGAAGGTTTACACCACTGAACAGAAAAAATGAGCACTGTATTTTGCATTTTCTAGCATACCCTGTTAAGTATGTCTCAAGGTACATGTCTAGTTATGATACAAAATGCTTAAAATACAGTTAAATGAGCATAAAATTACAGACAAGCCTGACAAAAATTCAGGTTTCACACTACCAAGTTTCAGGGAATTTCAAGTCAAGAGCTGGGTTTGGCTTTTCATTCAGAGTCATTAGATAGACTACAGTGACTGGACAGTGATTAGAAAACTAGAAGCAATTACAGAATCACAAAATCACACAGATTCACAGAATGCTTGAGATAGGAAGGGACTTTTGGAGATAATCTAGTCCAACCACCCTTCTAAGTCAGGTTCACCCAGAACAGGCTGCACAGGATTGTGTGCAGGTGGGTTTTGAGTATTTCCATAGAATATTTCCACAACCTCTCTATGCAGCCTTTTCCAGTGCTCTGGACCTCTTTCACTCTCGAAGCTCTTTCACCCTTTTCCTCATGCTCAGGTGGAACTTTCTGTGTTTCATTTGTGCCTGTTGTCCTTTGTCCTGTCCCTGCCACCACGGAAGAGTCTGGCCCCGTCCTCTTGACTCCTGCCTCTAAGTTATTTGTATACATTGATATGATCAATTCTTCTCTCAGTTGTCTCTTCTCAAGGCTGAATGGGCTCAGGTTTCTCCTCATGTCTCTCCAAGGCCTTTCCTTGTGAGAGAGATGTTCCAGGCCCCTAACCAACTCCATAGCTCTCCACTGGACCTGCTCCAGGAGCTCCATGTCTCTCTGGTACTGAGGAGCCAAGAATAGGACACTGCACTCCAGATGTGGCCTCACCAGGACTGAGTAGAGGGGAAGGATCACCTCCTTGACCTGCTGGCCATGCTCTTCCCAATGTATCCCAGAACACCATTGGCCTTCTTGGCCACAAGGACACACTGCTGGCTCATGGACAGCTTGCTCATCAGGACCCCCAGATCCTTCTCAGCAGAGCTGCTTTCCAGCTGCCTATACTGGTGCAGGGAGTTATTCTTAAAGTAACTGCTTACCCTCTACTGAATCATTATGTGTATTTACAGATATTTAAATTAACTGCTTACCCTCTACTGAATCATTATGTGTATTTACAGGTATTTACAGCTGCAATACACAGAAAATATTCGCATGTCATATGTACTACATACAATATTTTTATTAATCTAATAGGTTGAATGAATTAAATATGCTTTCATCACTACATTCAGTAAATTGCCAGTAGTGGATTCCTTGAAAATTGTGCACTAGTCCTGAACTGCACGTGTCCCTACTAATCTCTGGGCTGCACAGACTGGCATATGTGAGGAAAAAGAGTGAAAGAATAAAACAGTAACCATGATAAGAGAGATCAGACATTGCTATAAGACAACATATTTTCTTTAATATTTACTGGTATTATGAGCTGAGGGGCAAAAAGTTGAGCAAAGGCTGAGAAAGATTTGTAAATTCTGTTTTCATTTTTGTTTGTTTTTTTGGAGATTTGGGTGTTGTTTTTTTCTTCCTTGTCCACATTATGAAAGCTCCTTATTGTTGGCTTTCATGTCTGGCCCACAGTCTGGACAAAAGCAGTCAGACAGTCAGGATGTTGTAGGAAATATATTGGCCCAAAGATTATTACTTGGAAGTATAGGTTGTTTACATTCCCTGATGCTTTTACCTTAATGTTCTGATAATAATATTAACAGGATTCAATCACCAGTAATTTATGACCACTCTGACCAGTATAATTTCTAGAGCTTAACTACTTGTTTTTTACACCTCTTTTATAAAATTTACATTTTTTTTTAATAAATGAATGCTTTTATTTATATTTTACTTGACTGGAGTTCACTTTGATTTAAAGTAAATGATAAAACAAGGTATTCCAGGAGTGGTGACTGTGAAATCTTTATAATTGTTCCACATCCAGATCACAGAAAATTTGCAGATAGGGTAATACCTTTTGACAGATAGCTAGAAAATATGGACAAAATTATGCCTCTCTAGCCTGAAGAAGATTTTATATGCTTGAAAGCCTGATTGCGTTACCCAGCTATAACATTTAATCTAGTAAAAGATTTTACTTTTATCTGCAAATATGGATCAACCAGAGTTCTTTGACCATGTAGGCAAACAAGAGATAGCACCAGGACCACTGGCTCTCCAGGAAAGATCCCAGGGAACCCAAAAGAAAGCACTGTGCCCCATAGAAGCTGTGTGAGACAGATCCACCACTTAGGACTCAGAAGTCTCTTCCAGTGGCTCATGATAACATGCAGGAAGGTAAAGAGAAGATGACTGAATTTCGTTTTCTTTGAGCAGCAAAAGATGGGACATATGTCCCGCTACATTTGTCAGGTTATATTCAGTCTTATTGCAGAGTCCTCAGGCATTGGACTGGAGTTTAGCTTCACACCAAGTGAACAATACTGATTTAAAGTGTGTAAAGAAATATTCAGGAAGTCACACAGAACGCGTGAATAGAAAAAGACTCAAAACGTGTGTTTCAGTTTAAACAAGAAGGTAATGTATTCTTCATGAGACAAGCCACAAGTTTTGACAAAATGTCTTTCTCAGACTGCCTTTCAGGGCAGCAGTCATTCTGGTTATATGAAATTACTCCTAAGTGAATGCCCAGATGTATGTTTATCGTTTTAATTTAAAACCAGACTTCCCTGAAAATGAAAAGATAGTTTTACAGTTAGCTATTTTTTCTGACCAAACATTGGTAGTAAAGTTTTAAATAAGTTTTAAAGGGAAAAAAAGATATTAAAACAATTTACTCAAAGTTTTTATTGCAACACTTTTACTTTTGGAAGGTACATTTGAATTCTCTGCAAACTATCATTTTTATAAAGGCTTTATAAAACTTAATTGAAACTTTTTAGGGAAGATGATTAGCTGGCAAAGAAACAGTGTTAGGCATCCACAACATGCAAAGACTACGGAAAACAACCTGTCAGATGACTATCATGGTCCTACACAATTCTAGTCAGGACTTTGCTGGAGAGCAGCTATTTGAAATGTGCAGCCAAAAAGGATGCACATTATTCTGCTTTAGAGCTGCTGCAGTGGAAAATTAGAACTTTAGTTTTTGTTTACAGCAAGGACTGTACAGAAATAGCTGGCATACATGTGAGTTTCTCTCCACAGTATGGATTTCTGATGCACTGGGCTGCTCAGGGAGAGGGAATCTCCTCCTGTTGCAGACAACCAGTAGTAAGGCCTTGAAGTACTTTTGCTCTGCAGACCTGTTTTCTGGGCTAAGTACCAAGGTTTGTCCTTTCACATTCAAGAAATACTCTGAAATTATTGTTAGTAATAGATAAAATAAGGATACTTTTACAGATAATTTGATATTTCTTTAATTATTACCTTTTTTAATTATTATCCATCACTGCAATGATGTCATAACTAGATTTGTACTTAGCAAGCCTGCCCAAACTTTTTTAAAATTCAATATGCTTTTATATTCTACTCATATCTCCATGCTGTTTTACTAGGAAGCATGTATTTTTCCTATTTATTAAAAGAAACCTATCTATCCACCTGAAGTCATGCATTGGAGATTAATTTTGTTTTGGTCAAATTTATAAGTCAAGCCCATAGAAAGGAATAAATCCAGTGCAATATTAGGATGAGAAATAAATTGGACATCTATTATTCTTTCATATTTTTGTTATGTTGACTTGACAGGGCTCATAGATGCTACACGAGAAAAGTAAATCACACCTGCTCTACAGGTTATTCAGAGAGCAGACACATTTTTATTTATTTATATTCACTATAGTGAGGCCATCTTCTTTTGAAAGTTTCTTGTACCTGGTTTAAAATTTCCAAAAAAAAAAGGTTGAGAAGACATGTCAAACAGAACAGAGGTGTTTCACTGTGGATTTTAAAGATGGAGAGAGTTTCATGCAAAGTCTCCTATGTGTTTTTATACATCACATTGTTATGATGTCTTTCAGCAACAGTACCAAAGAGGCTAATTTCATCCTATTTCCAATCTATTCAAAGGCCCAGTTAAATATATTTAGTGTAATGTGTGCAAGGAATCTTCTCAGGAATATAGCCTGCAGTTACCAAAGGACAGTCTAGCCATATCCAATTTGCCTCAGGGGTGATGATTCTTACATATATACTGAGAAAACATTGTATCCAAGATATTGAATCATGGATTCAGACCATGTAAGGTTGTTCTTACAAAGCTAATTTTTAAGGTTAAAACAAGACTGTAAAACAACAGAATTCCCCTTTGTGTTGAGTTTCCTAAAAGGAATACAAATTCTGAATAGCAGTAAGCATGGGTGGGACATACATGCTTAATTGAAAGCTGTGTAAAACTAGTGACACCCATTTGACTAATCTTCAGTAAAAACAATGAACACTGTATAATAATTCAGTAAACCTGTAAAATAATTCAGCAAACCTGTAAAATAATTCAGCAAACACAGGATGCCACTTTGTTGACTACACAGATTACATTCCTTGGCACTAGAGTTAAAGGAGTGGTTATTTCATTCCTATGTATTTTATCCTGCTGGGAAATAAATAGAAAACTACAGCATACAAAAATAATACATCTATTAGTGAAAATAAATCTGATATTTTACAGCAGTTTTAGTTCATTATTGGTTTGGACAAAAGCTGTCCGGAGGTCCTACAGCCAGTGAAGGTCTGCCAAATAATATGAATTGTGAAATTTAACCCCTATGTCTTCCAGGTTATTTTCATTTATGTTTCTGTAATAAACAGCAACCACCTCAAGAAAGAGACTCCAGTGCACATCCTCAGAAGATGACAATCACAGACAATCATAGCTGAGTATTAATCCTTCCTCTGTGTACTTTGTTCATCTGTTCTTACATGCCTACAAAGTGCCTGAACTTTAGCAAGAGCCAACACTTCACAACGTTAGCTAGTAAAATTGTCAGACTTCTTTCAAAGTTATTTCAGCCATAAAGATTTCCTGGAGTGGCACATATTTTTAAAGTCCTTTGGGTGAGATCTAAAAATGTCTGATGGAACGGTTCAGTACAAGACAGCACTCCCAAGCAGAACACAGTGCTGGGAGGGTGCATGTACATACTTGGTACAGCTTCAGCTCCCCACCTTGTTATGCCTCAGGCTCTTCAGAGCACATCCCATGGTAATAACAGGAGAATCTAGTGTGACAAGCATCACTTTGTAAATTTAATTGTGTCACTATCTCAACAGAAGCACAGTATCCAACTGAGTATACAGGATCTGTGTTGTAGATTCAGTATTGTAATACTGAATTCAGTGGTTATCAAGTCCTTTAGACCCAGAGAGGAATCTGTATCTATATATTTCTTTTCTTTTTATGAAGGTTCAGTACATTTTGCCCATATGAGCATTACCTTATGATGTGGTAATGGTTGTAATTATATATTTTGTTCTTTATACATTTTTACTTGATATTTAGGTACATTTCAGAGTAAAATGGCAAATAAAAACAATTTCTTGTAATTGGTATGACTTGTACTGAGAATTTGGTACAGTGTACCTTTTAAGTTTGTACTGATGGAAAACAAAATTTAGAAACATCTGAAACCACTGGAAGTCATGGGAAATCAGAAGAATGAGGAACTGTTGAATTGGTTGAGATTGAGTGAAGCTCTGCTCACCCCTTGGACTAAACATTTTTTTCCTGTTTTTTCATCTGTACCTATTTCTGGGACACCAGAAGATGAAAACATCAGAAACCTCTTTTCATTACAACATGAGCTGTTTTTCATTTCCTTATGAAAGCGTAACCTGGAAAGAGCAGCTCATTGCCTAAAGCAATATTTTGAGTCAAAGAAATTAATTCAGAGAAAAAAGCTGTTTCTCATGATAAATGCAGCCACTAAGGACACAAATCTTTGCTAAATGCACCTGAAAATTGTGTTTAAGTGCAATGGGACAGTCACTCCCTAGTGGTGAAGTAGGAGTAGCACACTCTGCAGGCATTGAGTATACCTTTGCTGGACCTAATTGACGCACTTTAAAGATGATGGAATTTATCACAGTGTATATGACTCTTGGAAGTATCTCTTGGGATTACAGGGTATGTGATTTTTCCACCAATGTTTTTCAAAATTTTTCTTCTAGTTTTGATTGGCTTGGATATATGCATTTCTATTTAGCAAAATAGAAGCTGAAGTGAATGTCTAAAAATAAAAAATGTCTTCACCTCTATTTTTTTGCTAGCCATCTGCTAAAGGTGCAGGTTAGATTTGTGGGATGATTGTTTATTCCAAGCAAATTTCAAACATTGTTCCTGTTTTTGTTTTGTTTCTTCCAAAATATGTGTTCAAGTACTGTGGAAATCATACATAAAGAACATTCTCATTGGTTACCACAAAATTATCACAAATATATGTCCCGTTCTAATTGTAGGGAAACAATTGTGATCTCATGTGTTTCATGTGGTAACTGTTGGCAAATGGGAATGTTTAATGCTAACCGTAGTATATTTATTTCAAGTCACTTGCCTAAGTATAATGTGCTCTGTGCAGATAAGTTTTGAAGTGAAATTCCAGCTACAAACTCCTCTAGTATATAATTTAAATGTATTTTCAGTAAATACTATCTTTGCCTTGAAAACAGAGGCAATGTTTTTCTTCCTGTGTTAAAATCTTACTTTTTGTTTGAGTTATAAATTATTTGGCTAATGCTGCAAAATCTAACAGAGAAGTAATGGACATTTTCTATATTTAAACAACATTTAGGAGTCAAATTCCTCACAGAAACCCAGATCTTCCCTGAATTAATGCTCTTGTTTTTTAAAACATCTGGTGTAACATTTAGGTAGTATAATTAATTGTTTAGGGGTTTTGGGTGATATATTATTATTTTGAATATGCCCAGTTATTCAGTTGTAAAATGGAGAATTACTCTCATCCTAATGAGTTCAATTGTGTTATCCTATGTTTTTCTTGTCTTCAAAAAGTTTGAGCAATTGCTGCATGATACAATCTACATCTAAACGATAATCTGCATGTTACATTGGAAGGAAAAACACAATTTATTTACTATTTGGAAAAAACCAGAATGCTAAACACTACCAAAAAAAATTGTTATAGAAACACATTGAAATATCTGACAGATGTAATAGATTGAGTGTCAATTACTGGAATGCAGAGTACCCATAAAATTTTTGTTGCATATTCATCCAAGTTTTTCTATGGAAACAGAGTAAATGCACCACATAGTGTTGATGATTGTGATTAGCTCTGCACCAACGTTAAGATGGTCAAAACACTTAAAATAAAACCTGGACCAACCTTACGGTAGAACTTCCCGTGACTTCAGTGGGATGAAAATTTCTCCCTATCTCTAAACATAATCACATGTAGTGTCTTGACAACTGCTCCAAAATAAAACTAGCAAGCTAAAAGCTACAGCCCCAAACCATGGGCAGAATGAGGTATGAATCTTCCCCTCCTTATTTGAAAATAAGGAGGGGAAGCTTATAAACACAGAATTAGTTTTCCTAGAGTAACTTTTAGGCAATGTATTGAGGTTAAGTCTCATTTATTTTCAAAAACTAGCATCCAGATCTTTTCTTGTTCTCACTGACAAAGATATTCTCTGATGCCTCTGTATCAGACTTGCAAACTTGCTTGTAGATTCTTTACCTGACGTGGTCTGCTGGAATATTGGCTTATATTTATTTAAAGGCAAGAATGCTTCATGCTGAATCACCCAAACCATCTCCCTTAGCAGCACAGTGTTCAATGGAAGTCTTTCACCTATATCCCCATGTATCTCCATTAGACCTCTCTTAACTTCTTTTCACCATTTCATGAAGACCACAGGGAGTGGAGTGAAATGCTTCTGATACAGACACAACTGACCTTCGTAGGTGCAAAGCAGCTGCTGTGAAAAGCTGAAATTTACTTTTCGTTACCTTCTCTGGGGGAAGGGGGGATATGTGAAGCATTCACTACACACTGAGACCAAGCCCTAACTTCTCTTTAACCTTTCACTTTTCCCCTAACAGTCATTCAGAGATGATGAAAACAAGCTGAGAGACAGAGTCTAATAATCACATAAAGTTACATGGAATTTCCTCTTGGACAACCACAAGGTTATACCAATCCAGGGACCTAGCTGTATTTATGGAATACAGGAAACCTATATCTCCTTTCCTTCGGGCTTTAAAAATAAACAGTCTTATATAAAAATACACAACTGCCACACTGTGTCTCACACTGTATTAAGGCATCTTACCTTGTGGTGTCTGCAGCCAAAGACGTTAGTGATGAGGAAGGGAGCCTTCTGTTTCCCTTTATGTACCTCCTCAGGCACTGTCACCTATGGAGCATAGAAGAATTCCGTATGTATGAAGTGTTGAGTGTTGGATTGCAAGACTTCTGGCAATATACAGTGGTTGACTGATCACTTCACAGATTTATTTCATAGAAGAAATTTATAAACTACATAAACCTTTTCAGTAACAAGCTCATGTGCTTTTTAAAGAGAAAGGTAGCTGAACTAATTCTAAGTCAGAAATTACCAGTCAAGACACATGAAATAAACAATTTCTGTGGAAAAAAAAAAAATTAAAAGGATTCTATAAGTCTTACCTTTTTGGAGCTGAATATCCCAAAGGGACTGCTTACTCCCTTTTTTTTCAGGATTCAGGAGGTTACGAGATCATATCAGGACTATTTTGTTAGCATATGTGAGTGGAAACTAAAATAGGCCAAACTTCATGAATATGCAATCCAAACAGTCTGAGTTTTAAATGTCAAACAAAAATAAAGAACTACTAGAAACCAAGTTAAAGTCAATTATTTTTCCAAAATCATACTTGATTACTTGCTTCATGAGAATTGCAGATTGTTCACTGACAGTATAAAAATGGTTAACATTTAATTGCACCTACAAGTTATTTAAATCATGACAGTAAACAGTTTGGAAAAAAACCCCACTACTACTCCAGATTTCAAAGATGAATGATATAAGGGTGATCTTACAGTTAAATATCTACCATCATTTCATCTGAGGCATCTTCTGAGACTGCCAGTTACTATTAAACATAATAGATGCTTCCAATAATAATAAAGATGTCTTTGTCCATTAGGAAATAAATTATAATTATTTTGCAGTTTAATGGGCTGCTTAACAGTTGAAATACCATAATGCTAAATATTTTGTCCCCAAATAACACTTAGAAGGAAGTCCATTTATAGCTCTTAGAATAATTCCAATGCATTCAATGGTGCAGGGCTTCACAATGCCTTGGACGCAAAGTATCCAAGTAAAGTAGTATCCATAGTAAAGCTAACAGTAATGTAAAACCGCAGCAATGAACTTGGGTTTCTTCTTTCTTGACATTTACAGAAAACAATGTCCTCATAGTTCAGGGACACAAATGAAAACCAAAGACTAAATTCAGGCTGCAGTTTTAGCACCACCCTGACCAGTATGTGGTTCTTTCAAAACCTTTAACTCACAGGAGGCCACACGATCCTGGGCAAGATTCAGCTTCCAAGAGGTAAGCAAGAATTTCTGACATTCGTTGAAAACTATGCTGACTTTTCCAAAACCAAACACCATCACTCGGTATTCTTAAGCCAAAACAGTAAACCTGAAATATCATGACAGACCTGAGGATGATGGATAATGTAACTTCAACTCCTATGGCAATGGGGAAGGCCACATCTACATTACCTACTCCTTCCAATAACAATGTGGGAAGGTGACAGCAGCAGGATTGCTTTACTGGTTTTCTTAGGAGCATTTTCTCATTACTATTACTGTATTTTCTCCTGCTGACCACCACCAGCTGACCCTCATATCAAGCCATGAACCATGTAGTTTTAATCCAGGTCTGAAACAGAACCTGCCCAGAATTTGAATAGTGATAGTTTCACTGTTTGGCCTTTCCTATATAGGTATAGGCCTTTTTCTGTATGCATAACTGACATCTTTTTGCTAAGTATTTTAACTGCGGGAGCAAACAGGAAGATACATTCCATATCCCAAACAATTTACTTGTATGTAAGTTGCAATAAGTCCAAATGAAAGGAATCATAAAGGAAAGAAGTGAGGTGGAGCATAAGAATATGCTCAGAGTATGAAACATCCCTGCACTGCTCAAAGTGGTCCCTGAATTCCCTTGGGATCCTAATAATCACATTTCCATAGCACTCTGCCCATTTTTGCTGCTTTCTGCTCCTCACGCCCTCCTTCTAGGATTTTGTGCAAAACAAAATTGTTAATTCTATTCACATTTTGAGCATATATTAACTATATGTTATTGCTTGACAAAAGAGTAAATAAAAAGGAAGCAAATTATTGTTTCATGCTTCAGCACAAAGACATTACAAAACACTATTTAGGGGCAGTATATAAAAGAAAATAGCAGATTAAACTGATGGAGTCACAGTCCCACTATAGCATGCTTTATGCTTGCATACAGTGTAAAATGTAACAGAGACAGTATGATATCTGATATCTTGAAAAACAGTTGTGATAAGGAAGACTATGGTGAAAAATAAATCCATCAAAATACTCTATTTTTCCATTTCTTGGTATTTCTGCACTTATAGTCTTTAAATCCCAGAGCTGAACATTCACCTGTAAAAGAAGTTTTTTGTTCTCTGTCTGTAAAAACAAATGAAATGCACTGAAAACGTACGGCTAACCTATTCAGTTATGTTTTCGAAACATATTCTTGTTTTTCTTTCCTCAGTCATGGTTAGAGAGCTGTCCTTTCAGCCTAATCTCTCCCCTCCAACCAGATGTGCAAACATGCCTCTTAGAAAGCAATATAGCTGGAATGGAAAGGAAGAAGGTTAAAAACCATCAGTTTTCAGTATCTCATCACTTTCTCTTCAATGTCATACATTTGGGGATGTATTTGTGTATACAGCCTGTGTATTTATGAAACCCCCATCCTCCCACTTTACCGAAATTCCCTTTTAACCAAAGTCTCCAGAATAAATCACTTCCTCAGTTGTTTATCCTTTATCCAAACTTCTTTGCAGTTCCTGCAATAATCTAAGCATTTATGGTCATTCTGGACATATGCACAATACTTTTATAGTAATATACAGGTATTCAGATGTGCTTTTTCCCCAACTTTTTCAAAGAAAGAGGCAACTTAGTATCTTACTTTTGAACTGCATGAACAATGTTGAGAAGCATGTTTTTAATATAAGTACCTTACAACTATTTAGCACTTTTTTTATCAGCAAAACCAAAGTGAAATGGAAGACTAAAATTGTCACTGCTCACAGTTAATGTTTCTGATTTGTGATAAATATAAACTTAATAATTTTGGTTCATCTGAGCATTAAGTGCATTTTACCCTGCAAAATAATCCATTACCTGTAGCTTGAATTTATAGAATGAGAGTAATAAGAAAACATGCTGCTCCTCTATTTTGTAATAACCTAAGCCTGTTTGTAATATGGGAATCGGCTCTGGACTCATATAGGTGCTCCACTTGTCTTTTTTTTTCCAGCATTACCTTGAAGTTGTTTAAATAAATACAGAAATTAAATAAATACTATACAAAGGAAGATTTTGCTATCAAAGCAAACAGGATAATGATTAGAAGTCTTATTCCAAAGCTCTAAAATCAGTGGGAACGTGACCACTGGAATGGAAGCTCCCACCCTCTAGGAAGGATAGTTTAACTGACAGCAGAATAAAGCTGTTTTATAGATTTAAAGTAACTAATTTTCAAAGTAAATAAATTTTAAATATAATCTAAGTGTCTTCCATGTATTATAGAAATCCCTTTTATCAGGGTTCCTTGAAGCTAAACCAATGTCACTGAAGTAGAGACAAATGCTGGAGCAGATTTAACAAGGGTATTGTGCAGAAATTAAAAGGTGGTTCACTGAAACCTCTAAATCTTTTCACGTCCTTCTATCTGAGCAACATCACCAATGGGCAAGTTCGAAATAGATCTTTTCTGTTTGCAGATCCCACCTCCCCAATACTGAAGTTAAACAGTCAGTTGTGCAAGACCTTTAGATTTGGCCTGTCTTTGACCACTAGTTTCTGTTCTCCCCTGAGACAAGAAACAAGGATGCAAATCAGTTCCAGCAGATATTGTCCTTTCCATATTATAGTCATCTGAAGTGACAGGGGAACTTGAATTAGTTCATGTATTATTAAAAACTTTTATTGTTTCCATGCTGTGTTAAATTTAGACTCTGCTGCTGAAGGTAGAGGCTCTACATTTCCCTAAGAAACATCAAGCAATGACCATTTACAGTCTAAAAACCTCAGAATTCATAGGGCAAACTTAAAAACACAGGAAATCCACTACAGAACTCACAAACCCAGGACATGGAGATCCTGTGAAATCCAATGTCTGCAAATTTATTGCAAGGCTGATAAAGGACTGTTAACAGATATCATTTCTGCGCTGCACATTCCCCTGATTTCAGTGATACTATACCATGAGACCAAGCAGATTTCACAGGATTCTCTTATTATTGATTTATGCAATTAATGTAATTTATAAATTTATATAATCTTTATAATTTCTAACACTTTAATCTTCTAAAAGCATCAATTTTATTTGCTGTGGCAGAATTACTGAAGCAAAACAGACATGCAGCCATTAAGTTTTATAAAACAAGGTTTATATAAAACATCAGTTACCTTATCAGTTTAAACTATGTCTGTGCAGCCCATCAACCTCAGCTGTCTGATATAAAAGTCCAAAATATATGTTAGTACTAATATACGATACATAAAATAACCCAAGATTAAACAGAGATGTACCAATGATGGAAATGGCATGATCACTTATTAGATGGCAACAGGTACATCCTTCCAGTAAAACTGCATTTCCAAGAATGTAAATTGGGCTTCATGTTTAGCGGGTTTTTCCAAGTATCTAGGAGCTTTGCTATGGCCTCTCTTCTGATCAATCCAGTACTAAAATCCACAGTAATTCTCTGCTAGAAAGAAATTAAAGAGACAGAATCCCCTTCCGGTGTGGAGCTTCAGGACAGTGTACAGGTAAAACACCTCATTATTTGAAAAAAAAAAAAATTAAATAAATCAGAATTTTAAATTTGTATTATACATTCTTTTTCATCATTCATCTGTGGTTTTGATACTTTATGTATCTACCTTATTAGAATTTATAAGATAAAATTATGCATGTTTTTTCAAAGAAACTGTCATGGCTGGGAAAACATCCAAAGTAAATCTTTTTGCTATATTAGCTAGCCTAACAGAAGCAGTGACTTCTCCCAGCAGATCTAGATTCATTTTTATCAATAGACGCTCAACTCATGGTGACAGCAAAGGTTTGATTACTTGTCTTAAAATAAAGGTACAGGACTTACTTACAGAAATTATCACCTAATTAAACAAATGAATGCATTTCTCTATTTCATCATGGAACAAGACTTGTAAAGTTTGTCTGGTGATCAGGCTATAATTTTTGAAAATGGTGCCTATTTTTGCATGCAGAAGAGAAATTAGTGTAAATTGCTAGAAGTATTCTACAATAAAAGCATAATTTCTGTTCTGCTGATCTAAATTTTAATACTCATGCGAATCACCTGTACATGAATGAGCAGACTAGAAGGAAAAAAAAACCAAACCACCAGCAAACTCAGGGCAAACTTGATTGTCTCTGACTATCTTCATTAAAGATGCAGAACTGAGAGATGTTAACCTCAAATACCTCGAGCATGTGGCCTCACCTCAAATATTGCCTGCAATTTTGGTCACAACAACGTAAGATATTAAACTCTTACAGTAAGAGTGTCCAAAGAAGGGACACAAAGATGATGAAGGGCCTTGAGTAGAAGTTGTGCGAGGAGTGGCTGAGGTCATTTGGTCTATTCAGCCCGGAGGAGACTGAGGGGAGGCTTCATCACAAGCTACAACTTCCTCATGAGGGGAAGGGGAGAGGCAGGCATTGATCTCTTCTCTGTGGTGACCAGTGACAGGATCCGAGGCAATGTCATGAAGCTGTGCCAGGGGAGTTTTAGTTTGAATATTAGGAATAGATTCTTCATGCAGAGGGTGGTCAGCACTGGAACAGGCTCCCCGGGGAAGTGGTCACAGCACCAGCCTGACAGAGCTCAAGAAGCATTTGGCCAATGCTCTCAGGCACATGGTGTGATTCTTGGGGTGTGCAGTGCAGGGCCAGGAGTTGGACTCAGTGATCCTTATGGATGTTTTCCGACTCAGCATATTCTGTGATTCAGTGATCTACCGTCAGTGATTGGAAGGCAATACCTTTTCCAAAATGGAACCACAAGACTCAATACTTGTAAAATGTCATAACTAAACCACTAATTCAAACATTTCCCATGGAATATATTCAGACCATTTATGCTTCTATAGACTGCTCAAAATACTCAGGAGGTCAGGCGCAAGCTGCATTAACTGGTTCAGAGTGACTTGATTTGCCTGTGACAACACCATCACTGACATACTCCTCACAGTCCCAGGCAAAGGCAGCAGGCAATCCACCTGCTCAGTCCTCAACATTTTGAACAGGAGGAACCCGTAGCTCAAGAATTAATGAAACTAAATAAAATATCTATACAAAATGTTCTTACACATAAAACAAGCAGATATGGGTCCCTTTCGAAATCAGTGAGTCATCTGGATTTCTAATTTGCTGTGAAATATTCTTGGATAATATCACATAGTCAGAAAAGAGATGATAGATGAAAGCACGTGTACTTCTCTGTATATATGATTCAGGAAAGCAGGACATAGTTGAGGAATTTGTTGGCTAGGAAATCTAAGTTGAAAGAGAAGGAAAGACAGAGGTCGTGGTTCTTTCCTTGGTTAAAAAACAAACAAATAAATAAATACATAATTGTTTAGTACCAGGAAAAAGCAGTTCTGTGGTTATTGTCATACAGAGGTTGCATTATCCTCACACATTTCCAAGAATATCAGACTCCATTCATGTTCTGCATTTTTCATAGAGAGGGAAGGATGATTTCATAAAGTCTCAGCCTTATTTCTTAAGTTTTTCAATTTTCATTGCATGGATTTATTCTGAGAGAATTTTATGGAGAGAGAAAATCTGACCTGTGCAGTACTGTAAAAGATTTCCACTCTTTGTTAACACCACCACAAGACTCAAGTCACTCACCAGCATTTGTCTTGCTATTTGGCAGAATTCATACCCCCAAGCTGTATCCCTGCATGGAGCCATGGGAGAAGCAGGTGCCTCCAGGTGCCATGGGGGAAGCCATAATGCTGGGAAGGGTCACTGTGAGATACCCAGTCCTTCTGCAAAAGGACTGAAGTCCCTGACCTGTGTATCCAGAATGTGTTTCAGCACTGCCAGAACCTGCCGGGCTCTGCAGCAGATGTAGCCACTGGAAATGCTGTATTGGTGGAAATTTAACAGCTGGGGAAATTTATGCTCCTACAATTCCAAGCAGCATCTGCTTGATAGTTTGGTGACTAAAAGATGTACCTTACTGCTAAATTTACACTCATACCTGTCCTTGCGAGTCCAGCTCTTGATGGCTAAATATTCAGCCTTTTGGCCATGAGAAAATGTATTAATATCAGTGTTCCCAACACAATCCTTCTGAAATCAGTGAATTATACATTCTAAGTAAATTCAATTAAACTATCGCTCCTGTATACCTAAGAAGAAATAGCTGAGTTCTGGAATAACTGACTGAAGCAGACACTCAAACTAATAGTTCTCCTCACACAGTCTACCTTGACTTCCAAGAAAAGATAAACTACATGGTAAGAAATTCCTCAATTAGGCTAGTGATAGAGAAAGCAGCCCCAGTAAATTGCTGCAAGCAGCAATGTGTAAATTTTCTATTCAACCCAGCAACAGTGGTCTATTTATTCAACTTATGTGCATAATTAGCAGTAAAATTACATGGGTTTTTTTCTTTTAGCATACAGTAGTTATTCTTTATGGGTCTGGATTCTGAACAAAAATATTTCCTTTAGACTTAGAGTAATGCTTTCTTCAGGTGAGCTCTGGCAAATGCCATTAAAAATATAAATCTGGAAACCTAGGAAGTATAGAAAGCGGAAGGAAATTACTTCAGTTTGGCATGAGGTACAATGTTACTTTCTTTAAATAAAATGTATCCTCTGTCCTTAGGAACCCCTTACAGGTTAATTTAACATTTCATTGTACTCTGTCACTTGTCCTTGGCTTGCCAGAAACACACCAGGCAGCTGATATTACAGTATCTGGAGTTACAAAGAGCTTATGTTTACATGCACCATTTTTCACTTCTTTCCAAACACATGGTTGACTGGCACCTTTCTGATTTATTCATAAGTGATTTTTAATTTTTTTAACTTACTAGAGAAAAATATCACATAGTGGCATGTGAACTACTAACAAGACAGCAGTTAGAGGGTATCATACACTTGTCACCAAGACTGTAATTTAACTGGTCATATCACCATGTTGGCTACTTTTTTTGTGCAGTCAGCTATTCTTATCTAAGCAAGCAGAAAACACAATTTTAGAAAAAAGCTTCATGTGAACTGAAGTCCTCAAAAGAGAAGTAAGCTTGATACATGTGACATGCTTAAAAGTGCATTTAATATATGATAGGAGAAATATAGGTAAAAAGTGTAAAAGATGCACTGTTAATGCCGTTATTATAACTCTACATAAAAGAGAACATACAGCTACATGCTGTGAGAGACTCCTAGTTTGATATAATATCTAAATCTTCTAAGAGGAATACAGAATCAACAATGCACATGTTACAAAGTTAAAATACTCTCAACTAATTGTTCTCAGATTGCACTCAGTCTCCATTTCTAAGTTCATATTTCTAAAAAGATTCTGAATGGGCATAGATCTTTGTAAAATACTGTTAAATCTCTTTCATAAATTATCTGAACAAAAGACAAAATTATGTCCAGTAAAGTTCAAGAAATAAAGATGCAAAGACTAAATTGCTAGGTGTAAATATTAGAGACTGCTTACAGGGAGTAATCTTGACGATTTTCTTGACTTTATGAGAATGGCATGTTTTAAATCACAGCCAACAGCGACTGGTGACCTGAAGCATATGCTGAAATGGTCATTTTAGATAGCGTGATCACGGGCAAAGATAGTCGAGTTTTCTTGTATGTACAGTAGACATCCAAACAGGGCCTGACAGAACACAAAATATTCCAGGGACACAGCTGTTAGCAGCTCTCAAGTCAAAGCTGCCACACTTTTGCATAAATAATGAAATATGCAGCAATTGAAGAATTTCAAAAAAAAGAATTTCTAAAGTTTATTAACTAGGACTCTTCTTGACTTTTGCAAGTGGATAATTGAGACAGATTCCCATGCTTAGGCAGCTCAGAGCTTGTGTGCTGTGAAAGGCTGTGGACAACCTACCTGAGAGTAAGTAATCTTACACGCATCTATTTTATGGACCTCTCCTTTACTGGCAATACATCAACACATCAATTTGATATTAAGCAAATTGGATCTATTACTCTATAACAAGATCCAGAATTTGTCTTTAAATTAGGATGGAAACAAATTAACTATTCCCGTTCTTCGAATTAGGGTCACACTCCCTAGTAATATTTCTCATGCTTAAGTTTCTTAAGAAGAAAGCCACCTTTCTCTGAACTCCTCACTTGCCCATGCAAGTAAATAATCAGTTAAAAACACTCAAGTGTAAAGTTGATTTGACAAACTCTGTTGAGAGTATGTGTGGTGAAATTTCACTGAATCCTCAGTGCACGACAGAGTGTTGGCTAAACCCGAAGGTTTATCAAAACATGCTGATAAATCCCAGATGCAATCTCAGATTTTCATGCTTCCTATTTTGTTAAGGTCTTGAAAATCATTCATGGGAATTTTGTTGGGTGTTTTCTTTTTTACCTCCCTTCCACAAATTCAAAGTAAATTGGTCTGGCCTCTGGTATCTGGCACACTGGCATGCTTCCTCCCAACAACTGTGGGCCTGTCTGAAAAACAGAACAACATCTTTGAGATGGGGTGTTTATACGGGCAAAATTCAGCCCCTGTAGCGAACGTGGTCCCACCTTCAAAGAAACTCCTGAGCACTGTTCACCTGATGAAAGCATTAACTGTTTTTAGTTGACTTGATTTACACGGAAGCAGACAGCTCATTAGCTGAGCTGAACCTGAAGAAGTAAATGTAATGCACATGCAGATGTTTTCCTAGCTACTTGATGTCAATGTTGCTGCAGCTTTCCTCAGCGTACAAGTACAAAGACAGCAGTGATAAGGCTTTGCAGAATCTCCCAGCAGCTAAAGGGGAGCAAGATGTTGGAAAGATTTGTATCAGGGCTACTTAGGTCAAAGAAGTCAAATTAATGTAACCGAATCTAAGTTGTTAAGATATAGGATGGTACTAGGCACTGTACACAGGACTGCACTATACATGTATTTCACAGAAGTAATAATTTAATATGGCCAAGAGGTAAACGGAGGGCTTGCCACCCACATGCTGATCACTAAGAAATCTACACTTTTTAAGAAGTTTTTAGGTTCTGAGCTTCAAGTAAAATTATACCTAATTATTTATATAATTAAGGCATCTTCTCTAGGAGCAATCTTGCAAACTTTAAACTTGGATCAGCTTGAATTCTCAGGTCACTAAAAGAGTTCTTCCTGCTCTGTTGCTTTTCAGACATTGTTCTTTGCTTGAGTAAGAAGTTTTAAAATAATAGTCTAATGAATATACAAAAAGGTGTTCACAGTATACAAAAAAAATGATTCTACCACATAACTAAAATAGATAAACTTTAATGAGCAATATGGAAAATATTTCATACTCATCAGTTCTTAAATGTCAAAGCTACTTTCTGCTGTCTTTCACTCACAATTCTAATTAAAATTACACCTCAACTTCATTTCTCAGCTAGAAAGCTTAATAGTAGCTCCCTATTATGGTTGCTTTTCTTGGCTTTTTATCAAATCCTCACGAGTCATAACAGCTACGGATTAATCAACCTGCTTTTCTTCAGTGCATTAATTCAACTGCTTTGCTCATATAATCTGTCCGTGTGGAATCTGAGAGTCTTTTATTCCTATTGCAAAAGATCGTGTAATTTGATCCTTAGTTCAGCATACATTAAGAGTAGGAGTCTTCACAGACTGTCTATAACAGAATGCCTCAGTTATCACTTAACTTTTGCTTCTTACACTCATAGTCTTTGTGAAATTAATTTATTCTTTCCTAGTGAAAAATTTGTCTCATATATTTGAACACTGAAAATACCCACTTTATTTTTCTCCTTGGCATCTATTTAAGCACCTTTTAATCTTTTTGTCTCCTAGATTAGTATTATGTTTGTCTTAGACTTTTAAATCAATTTTTCCCCACCGTTGTAGTTTATTGATTTAGAAGACAATAAAGTGAACAAGAAATAAAGTGAAAAAGGCAGTGTGAATTTTATTTGTGTATGCTTAAGTATATTTAGGAATAACTATGCACTAAAATCAATGGCTTTTGCTTCTGTCTAGAGATCCTTATAGGCTTGTTTTTTTTTAAAGCTGGACAGTGAAAGGGAATTTTGCTTGCAAAATTCATCACTTTGCAGAACAATTTCTATCTATGAATATCCAGCATTAATAAAACAAAAATCAGAATGTGTAGATGCTTAAAGAAGGAGATAGCAATCTTGATAAAAAAAAGAACAGAGAATGTCTGTGATTTTGGTAAGCACTGAATACCCAAAGGCCTTGTTTTCCCACTTTAGAAACAAGCAATTTTTCAAAAGTCAGTGTTGGTTATTCATTTCCAGTGACAGCAGAATACGGTGCCCAGGTAAAAAGCTATTTAGACCCCAAATTTCAATTCCCAAATTGGCTATTCAACTGTAGCCTTGTAATCAGTTTTCAGGTTTTACATTCACTACATTTGGTCAGTGACCAGATGGTCATAATAGGCTACTGTGAAGCCCTGTGTGAGAAACCATATTACATGGACAGCTTAGAGAACTCTATAAGCAGTGACTAAGTGAAGACCTGGAAATCACTTTCTTGAATTCAATTATTAAATTCTTTAATTATTAAATTCTTCTTAAATTCCAATCCCAGTGCCTAAGTGTTTGTATTTATTAAAATGTACTGTGATTAAGCACACCACTAAGAATGCCAGATAAATTGCAATAAAGTAGGGAAAACAATCCAAACGAGGAAGACTTGACCATTCTTAAAGGAAAATTTGGTAAAAATTAATTATCCATCAGCTACAAAGTTAGATCACTGGAATCTAAATCCTTTTTTGAAACTAGAGGGCCTATGCCTAATACTGTGTATTGTATTTTGGTCTGGAATTTCAAAGGTTTTTACAGTGACACTCAATATATTATTGCAAATTAGCTGGACTTAATCAAATAGAGAAACACATCCCATTTCCTTCTTTTCTTAGCATATAGTTGTCTACAGTGTCACTTAGTTTTGCTCAGAAGAAACCAAAATATGCCTGGAATCATGATTTGGAAAAAAAATGTAGATTTGTGGTGGTAGTGGCACTGACTAACTGTCACAGAGCTTTTTAATGAGCTTCACCATCTCCATATCAAGTTCTGTAATGAATGCAATTTGATCCCAAAAGAGCCCTTTTCAGAAACCATGTAGCCTTTAAAGGGCCACATATAATATATTAACTCTATTTTGATGAAAAACAAATCTGCTAGATACTTAACAGACTTCATCCTGAAGCAAAAGCTTGTATATGATGTTGTTCTTGGCAAAATAGCCTCAGCCTCCTTAGAAGCTGTGATTTTCTATTACTACCCCTTTTCAATAATAATGAACATAGGGTAATCAAATATGTTACATGCAGGAAAATACAGTATATTCAGGAGTTATATTATTCTTCTCATGCATGAGGACCAGGTCCCTGTTGCTATAAATCAATGTAGTACCACTTAAATTTATGGAACTATCCAAAGTTATAGCAATTCAGGTCTTGCAACTGCATTCTGCTTCCTAGAGCTATAGTCAATTGTGACTGGTTATGGCACATGCTGTACCTTATCTTTTTGAGCAAGGCATTTGCTCATGTTTGCTCCTGTGATGCCCTACGCTTTTAGCTAAGGATGAGCCATCATTAACAATGTTTAAACTAAGTAAAATAAACTGAAGACTCTTTTACATTTCAAAGATGGTGTAACAGAGAGTCAGGACTGAAAAGTAAAAGGAAAAAACCCAAGCCACAAAAGCAGAAGGCAAGCCTAGATTTCCAGCACCAACATTTCAAGGTATAGAGGCATTCAGGTGTTTTTTTCAGAGAGAGAGAATTAATTTGAAAAATGCGGTCATGCATCTAGTTTTAGATCATTATCTCCACCCACTTCCTTTCCCATGGATCTTGGAATAGTCAGGTCCAGGCTCAGGGCCATCTTTAGTAGAAACTGTCATCTTGAAAGGCTGTATTCTTACAGAAAATATTGAATATATTTCATTAAGAAAAATTCAGGTAGAAGTTAGTAATGAGAATAAAAATAGTATTTTTTCCTTGCTTGGGACATGGGAGAGAGTTCTGTGTGCAGTAGCTTTCACTGATGCTTTTTACAATTCATTTGCTTCTCTCTGGGATGTTCCTTAAGCAAAGACCAGATTGGTCTTGCATGGAATACACAGCTGGAGAAAGGTAACTTGCCATCCCTATTTCTCAATAAGGAGAACTGTCTGTATGTAGGATCCCATGCCATTAGAGAACTGTAATTTTTTGGTGGGCTGCTGTGTGCAGGAAGAGGTTCACTAGCAGTGCTCCCATGACAATCATTCAGTGAAGAGTGTTTGTGCCCTGATACTAGATCATCATAGTAGATAATACAGTAGCATGTATCACTCCAAAGACAGTGGAGTGATTCAGGATCCTCTTCTTGCACAGGTGTAAGTGTACTCCTGCAGAAAAGTGCTTGGAGATGACTGATTGGCTCCACAGTGTGCCAGGAGGTGCTATGACACAGCATCAGTGGCCTTGTAGTCATTCTTACAAGTCCACTCAACACCCTATTGTGATAAAAACTTTTCTACCCTTGAGGCAGTCAGTGGAGTTGGTCTTAAAGGAAAAGTAGGGCCAAATCCAGGGAACTTTACTACATCCTCACAGTAGCTGAGGCAGCAAGAATATCCACCATATGAAGGGCAGTAGTTATTGAAATCATCTTATCCCTTTAAGACAGCCAGAGAAAATCTTATTGTTCTACAAAATACTTATAGCGATCTTTTTGGGGAAAAAAAGAGTAGAAAAAGGGTGACAGAAGAAACTGCATGTCCAGATAAGTCTGGTGACATAAGTTTTGGTATCCATACCAGTAAACGTGTTGCTTCATCTGTCAGAAATCAGGGTCAGTTATAAATCAGACATCAAAGCACAACTCACCCTTAGTACATTTTAAAGCACAATTGTTACTATACTTCAAAAATATTTTTCTAGTACTTTCAGGGTAATAAAAAAATGCTGGTTTATAATTCGAGCTTGAGGGAATCAAATGCCCACATTCTAATGAAATACATTAATGATAATAATTATATCAATAAATTATATTCATTTCCTACATCCCATTTGGAAATTGGAGAGGAAAGAAACAACATTATCCATTCTCTAAAACTTCTCACACATGAAAAACCCTGAAGAAGAAGCTCTACAAACTTGCTGTTTTGCCAATTCTGCACAGCTGTCATTGCAGTTGTATGTATTCAGTAAGTGCCTATATAAATATATAATTCCAATGGTCTTCTAGTGAACCCAGTTCATGAAGAAATTGTATGTGATATCTCTGATCTCAAAGACAAGAGGAGACAAACAATAGACAGGAAATATGCCTGTTTCCCGTACGAATGTGTACACTGATACAAGGATGTTCTATCCCACTCCCAGTGAGGCTGCTTCTGCTCTGTTGAAAGGCAAATTCCATAAAGGGCCTATATAGTTTTTCCGTCCATCAAATTCAGTGACATTTAATGCTACTGTTTGGAATTCATTTCCTGGAAATTAATTGGCAGTTGACATACTATATATCATAGTCAACATTCACATGCAATCTACTCAAAGTAGCGTGTGGCTTAGAAACTGGTAGCATTCTTCTGACAGTAGAAAAACCTCTGGTCTGAATAGTGAGGCCAACAGCTGCAGAAAAAGAAGTGGTTTTTTTTCCCCATCAACAAAGGAAGAAAGAGTCTCCCTAAAATATATCTGTTTTCTCTTGTCCCTAGCTCTAAGTTTAACTGCTCTTAGTATAGAAAAGTTTTCTTTCTAGTACTGATGTCAGTGAAAAGAAAAAAACAGTATTTCCTTCTGTACAAATGCAAGGATTGAGCAGAATCCTAAAGGGCCAGATTGTCAAATTCACATTGATTTAAGCTAAATTTCTTGGCTTGACAGCTCATGAGAGGCATCTTCATACGATCAGATTGTTTTGGAAATTCTTTACTCTCTCTGCTGTCAGTTTCCCCATCTCAGTCCAGTACTAAGTATTATGGACAGTTGTTCCAACATTACAAAAGGATGATCTCAGTCAAATTGTCTTTCTTCTAATTCAAGTTCTTTTGGAGACTTTTCAGTCCTAAAGAGGGATAATTATGGTACAGGACTCTGACATTTTAGCTGAGTTACAACTATGCCCACCAACTACACACTGTAGACACAGGCTTAAGCTGGAATGTTCACTGGACTTTGGGATATTGTAAATCCTTATTTCTTCTATAGCTGAATATCCAACTGCATGCTTTGATAACTCAGTATTAGGCACTTGCTGGTGTAATTAGGTCTTGTTCTTCCACAAACCAACTTGTGTCCCTGATGCAGCAAGTATACTGCAGGTAGACATAAACACTATGAAGGCCTTCATATAGTATGGTTTCATCTTTTCTCCCCTTTCCTTCATAACAACTCCTAGTTTCTTTTCCCTCAGATAGAGATGAATACAAAAAAAGCACATTTGAATAGAGAGTGATCATTGCAACCTTGAAGTTAATTTTCCTTTCTTCAAGTCAACCAAATGGAGAATTCTACCCTAAGGGGAGTCAGGTCAAAGAAGAGAATTGCTGACCACAAATATTGTTTAATCAAAACATAAATACTCAACTAAAGGATAAACAATTACAAAATTTGCCTTTTAGACACATGTTTTTAAATAGTCCAGCCATTGGAAAAGGGGCAACAGGCACACCTGTTCAACTTCCTCTGAAACAGAGCAAGTTCCATCTGAATACAAGCAAACCTTCTTTTTTGCAGGAGTGACAGAGAACTGGAATAGGCTGCCTTGAGAGGTTGTGGAGAGTCCTTATCTGGAGATATTTAACACCTGCCTGGATGTGATCCTACCTTAGCAGGAGGGTTGGACTGGATGTTCTCTCAAGGTCCCTTCCACCCTCAACCATTCCGTGATTCTGTGTCATTCTGTGATTCTCTAATTGTACACACATACCCTTTTCTTCACTCCCCACATCTCTCATTCTTGGAGCTTGTCACACCCAGCTTCCATTTTGGGATTTCTTCTCCCACTGTCATGTTGTCCCTGCTGTCTTCCATTTGACATGTTCCCCTTAATTTTTAGGAGACTCAAATTCTCTCTCTGCTTATGCAACCAAAACCTTTTGCACATTTTTGTTGATTTACAGGGGCCACTTCAGGTCACTACCTCTTATGCCTATAAAAACATTTCTCTTTCTTGCACCCTCATTTTGAGTGTAGGTCTCCACACATCCCCCAAGGGCCACCGGAGTGTGCAGAGAGGTCCAAACTGACAGAAGAGATCCCAGAAAAGCACTCACTCTCAGGTTCAAGTCTCTAGGAAATACCTCACTGTATTTCTGAAGTTTAATTTTTACATGGAATTTATAATAACAGGAAAGAGAAATATACAGACTTTCAGTACTTGGAATGGCAATATGTCATGTGGCTAGGAAAGGTATGTCTGGGAGTATCATATAGCTGTTACTCAGCCTAGAGACAGAGGAGCTTTGTGTGGTGAGCTGAGGCTTCTTGAGCAAGTGAGACCAAAATACAGACACATGGCTGAGGCTGCTCTGGCTTAGACTGATACAGACAAGTTTCACCCCCCAAAAAAAGTAACTATTTTTTCTTATGACAACAAAAGGTTGTAAAGCTAAAAGGTTAAGTCCCAGTATTAGACCAATCTGACTCCATTTTCACAACAGGGCAACCTCTCACTGCCTGCAATCCTCATTCAAGCAAGGACCAGAATAGTTTCATTTCAAAGCAAAATAAAGAGGAGGCTTATGGATCATGCTCCATCAAGCAGAGAACAGTTGATCTCTCTGGAGACCACACAAGGGAGAAGCTTGCTACTTTATCTTGAAAATCAGCCATTCTGAATTACTCAAGAAAATTCCATATTTCATTAGCTTTCTAGTTGTGAATAATTAGATAAAAAAGTTGCAACCACTAAGATTAACAGCAGTAACACAGGAATAAAAATATTTAGAAAAAACAAAAAATGTTTGCTTCTTAGAGATTTTAAAATCCCAGCCTCCTATGTTCTAAAAGATAAG
Source organism: Origma solitaria (assembly GCA_013397895.1). Classification (NCBI taxonomy): domain Eukaryota; kingdom Metazoa; phylum Chordata; class Aves; order Passeriformes; family Acanthizidae; genus Origma; species Origma solitaria. The sequence continues at coordinate 906,069 of VZRL01002523.1, read as the reverse complement.
AAAGGAAAGTGGAATTTTTCTCTCAGAAACTGTAAGTTACAGAGAGTCCATTTGGAGTAGGATACTCTAGGGTTTGTTCATGCATTAAAAAAATAAGGACCATCTATAGGGGTGGAGAGAAGAGATTGTTTGTGAATACCTGCATGTTTAATAAAGGGCATTCAATAATGTCATTGAAAGGGAACAGATGGAAAGATCTTAATTATAAAGATTAACGTAGGAGTTCCTATAAGTTGCCTTAGTAGAAGCTAGACATTTTCAAAGCCAATTTGGCAATAGTGTGCTTATTTGGTGAAATGTATGGTCAGAAAACAGCACTTTAGAGGAAGGAAATAGGCCAGTTTCTTCTTTCCGTGCAGTACAGAAAACCCCACAAGACATCAGTGGTGTAGGTCTCTTTGATGTATGTTTAGGCAAAAGCAGTTGCAACTCGATATACAAGCAGCATATAAAACATATTTCTGGCAGGAGAAAACACAGTGTCTTACAGAAATTATATGTACATCAACGAGTTTGAGAAAGAGATCTTCATGATGATGAGAATGGATCCCATATGATAACCAGTAACAGTCACTTCATATTGCACACAATGAAGGCAAAGCAAGAATGTGTGCCACACACAGTGAAGTTGGATATTCTACAAAAAAGCCACCCTAAATCCAAGTGAATTTATACTAGAAGCCTAATTTTATTACTGGCACATTACTGACCACATTACACTGTAAGAATCTATAGTGATTTCTCCAGTGTGTGGTAATGGAGGTTAGCTAATTACAAATGGCAAAGCAACTGCAGATAGTGGAGCTCAGTGGGTTTAAAAGTTGGATTTTGGAAACAGTATTCAAGAATTCTCTGAATTCATACTGTACTCAAGCACAAACATTTACCAAACCATCTGTAAACAGCAAGTACAGTATATGCAATAACATTTACTGAGCACAACAGCAGATGAGCTATGCAACACCTAGTTCCATTCCCTTAGGAAATTCACAGTTTATATATATTGCCAATGTCTATGCAGTTCTCAGTCCATAAAAGGTATTTTCTTTCTTTTGCTTCTACTTAGCACATGGAGTTACCTTGCCACTCATTCTAGGCTTTCAGAGATATCTGCTCAAACTCAGAATGTTTCATGACTCCTGTTATCATACCCAATTATTCCTCTCTTCACCAAAAGGAAATGAATACCTTCATTAAGCCCATTTTCTGAGAAAATCTAGATACCCTGGAGTACTTGCAAGTAGGTTCTATGGAGCACAGAACTATGGGAAACAACAAAAATACGTAAATTTTAAAAAATCCACAAAGACCTGTTCAATTTAAAATATTAAGGAGATCAGATTTTTTGTTTCTTCTTATCCAGAAATCCTCTGCTTTAGTCAAGTTTCGTACTAATTACATTCTTTCAAAAGTCATCCTCTGTTGTATTGCTGCAGAACCACCAAATTAGTTCAAATATAATAGTGACCTTGTGAGCATAGGCTTGAAATTAGCCTGCAATCATCCGTTAATTTGATAGTGGCCAACCAGCAATATTATCTATAGCTACTTTTTAAAAAAGATCAAGGGTTTGCACAAGGACCTGGGAAGTCAGTGTCCTGACATTTTGTGCATAAGCATTTGGTATTCTTTGTCTGGAAAAGGTGTACAAATTTTTTTGACTAGGAAATACTCCACTTTTGTTATTATTATATTATTGTCTTACTTCCCTCTATTAGCATGTTGCTAATAAATTATCCTCTGCTCTTTTTTTTTCCTTGAGTAACTGCAAGATATCTCTTAAATCACACAAACACACATTCCAAGAGGAATTTAATCCATTACTTATTTGTAAGTGCATCTAAATATTTTCAACAAAAATAAATTTGTTATGGAGAAAAAATGTTGTAACACATGAAAAACCCTTTAAACATCTTTAGCCTGATTCTTTTGAGAAAATGGTTCTCACAGCCATTTCGGTTTCTTGCAGACACAAATTTCTGTCTAGAGTCCTCCATTTATGTAAAATTATAACTATTTCAGTACTGACTCCCACTCAGCTCCCACAATAGCTCCAATTCCAACTATGCTGATGTAATGTTTTTAAGGGCTGAAGCAAGAACTGCTGGTTCACAGAGGGGATGCGAACCCCAACATCATCAGCTGTTCCTGTCTCCTGTGTTTAGAATAGCAGCCTCCAATTAGAGCTTTTCAGAAATACTCAAAAATTCTCACTGGAAGATAAAATCAAATCTTTTTTGAGCCAAGGACCTTTATCTTTTGGCTCCACAATACAAGAAACTTTGCTTATTTTTTACCACTTTGTTTAAATTCTGTATACATACGTATCCACAGACAAGTAAGCAATATTTGTTCTTAATCTCTAGGCAATGCTGATAAAAAAAAGTAAAAAATAATAACCACATGGACTACAAAAACCTTTTTAATCTCCTACACTAACAAATCTTAAATACTGTGCAAATTTTCAGAAATACCTATTTAGGGAACCTGAAGCACAGAAGGCAGAGCTGTCTGCAGAGATGTATTTCATTTTCATAGTAATATTCAAGCTTTCAACTTTTAATTTTTTTTTTTAATATTACTGAAAATAATTGGGTGTCAAGTGCCAAAGTTTCCCATTCAAAAGGCACCTGGTGACTCTGTTGAAACTAGAGGCCTGGGAGTCAGAATGCAGTTTTTCATCCCAGGGTATTCTGAAACAGGTGGAAGACAATTTGAATAGCATCTGTCATGATTCCAGCCCACCTCCCTAACTACTGCTCACAAAAGGAAGCACTTAGGAAGATAAGGGCATTAACCTTAAGAAGATAAAGGCATTAATTAGACATTTTCTGTAAGGTGAAAAGCCTGTCTAGTTCTGACTCTTTCAAAAAAGTTCTGTAGCAGAAAACAAAGAAAGCGATTCAGAAAAACAAAGAATGCATAGAACAATATACTCATCATTTACATAATTCTCACCTTTCAGTTAAAAAAAAAATTTAAAACCTCAAATCTTTTAAAGTTATTTTTACAGAAAGGTCTACTAATAAATATTTTACTAAGACTTATTAGTAGACTAAATTTATTGCTGCTTCCAGGAAAAATACTGACAAGTTTCAAAGAAAGGGACAACAACAACATCAGGAGACATATGACATCTGTTAGGTAGGAGGAGTCTATCTCATTGCAAATATATTTATTTATGTATTTAGTTAGTTATTTTCAAATATATCTAACTCTGATAAATGAATATGCAGATGAGGTATATAAAGCCTGCCATTAACGTTTGCATTTACAAGCTTTATTGCTTTGTGCTGTTGATACCTTTATTAATTTAGTTTAATTGCTTACTGGCAAAGATTTTAGGGGGATGATTTTGTAGGAACAAGGGAATGTATTTGCCCTCAAGTCCATTAACATACAACAACAGATTTTACAAAAATAATCTACCAGACCAGCAAACACTAGTCACTTATGAAGAAGTCAATCAAAGTCAAAACAAGAAGATTTCTTTCATATTTGGGTTCATGATCTCAACAGACAGAAGGATCCCTGACTTGGGATTTTATTGGATTCTCTTAGATGGATGATAAACTAATAAAATTAAAATCTGAATGTCTCCACAACTTGTGGAATGTCTTCTCAAAACCCCATTACTTTCATTAGATCTTTATCAGCTATGAGTGAAACACGGTCTGAGAGACTTCTCCATGACGGTTCTGCAAAATCTTAGTAACTTTTTGTGTTTCAATTCACAAAGTAACAATAAGTACTTATTCCACCCTCCCAAATAAAACCTTAATGATTTGACTTACTGATGTGTTTTCTTGTGAACAAAAACCTGTCATTCTTTGTCTCTTGTTCCCAGCCAGCTTCAGTTTAGACATTTTAAAAGATAATGAGTTAATGGAATTTATTGGCCAAAGTCCAACAAATCTTAGTAAAATACAGTTGCCCATTTTTCACAAAAATTTTCCAAAGAAATGAGTGATAAACAGAGTAGTAAACGTAGCTGAGTCAATGAGTGATCTGCCTGAATGTTTACCCTTGCAGCAAAGACAGAATGTTTACTAGTGATGAGAAACATTACTAGATATAATTATTAACACAGTTTTACTTAGTTACTCCATAAGAGAAATAACTTTTCAGTGTTTTTCTCTCCTTATTTTATTCTTCAATTATCCTCACGTCTCCAAGTACCCTTTAAATAATATTGCTTGCAAAGCCAGCCAAAAAGTGGCTCTTGGCTCCAAAGAACTCTGAAGTATTTATAAGCTGTTTTTCCCTCCTATCCTTGGAGCTACTCCCGGTAGAAGCCAAATCCATAAATTTGCAACTCAACACCAGGAATGACAAGTTAATCTTATCAGTAATGTCAAGGTCTAAGCCAATGACCTCAGGCATAAGACATCTGACAGATGCTGAGCCACAATAGCTAATTCTATTTCAATTTCTATGAAAGCCCTTTTAGATTATTGTTTTCTTATGTGTTGCTACACTGAGATATAGTTCCAAAGACACAGTGAGAATTTTCAGGCCAGACTGAAATTCAAGTCCCTACAAAGGCCGTGGTAAACACCATAGTTCAACCAAACAGATGGTAGGCAAGTCTTCAGAGATGCAGGGATTTGTTTCAGATAATCAGCATCCAAAAGCTGAGATGCTGAAGTAATCTGCAAATGTGCTCTCTAAATATCTCCGTTCTAGACACCTTTTTGAAACTTTCTTCTAGTGAGACTAAGGACTACCCAGGAGCGATGCTTCATGCAATACATCAGTCCCTCTGCTTCTGGACTGAAACAGGAGATAGCACAGCAAAATTCATTATGAAAGTCAAAGAACAAACTGCCAAATACTTGCAAACCTTGTTGAATGTTCAAGTAACTTCAATCCAATTGGCCAGTCTTGATTAAAATGATTCATATATTTCCACCAAAAACACAGAAGGCAAATAGGTTTTCAGTAGCATTATGAAGATGAATGCTTGGTCTCTGGCAAATGCTCTCAGACATACTGCTTTACATTTCATGTCAAGTATGAGGAAAACCTCAGATCAATCACTGTGGAAGCAAAACAATATTTTCTTCTTGCCATGGTGTTGTCTGGAAGAGACTACAAAACGAGTTTCAGGTTTATAATGTGAAATTCTGGACCTGCTCCAATTAAAGGCCTATCTCCTGCTGACTCTAACAAAACCAACACTCTATCTATGAGGAGTCGAGAAAAAGCTGGGGAACTGAGAGGAGGAACGAGTCAGGCTCTCAGCCTACCTAGCTGGTGTCTACCATATGTCCTAAATATGTCTGTGGGTCCATGCTGCTTATTGAAAAAAACATTGCACTGGCCTTCTTATCTCTAAAGAAAGTTAAGTAATAGTTTGTTTGGAAAATAATAGCTCAGTCAAGAATCATGGTCTTGATTATGATGAGAAAACATGTCTTGCCTGATCATATAGCAAAGGAGAATACATGGAAGAAAAAAGGCAATTACTTGGTAATACACTTGGTAATCATGCATGCATCAAGAATAGCTCAGGATGGCTGTGACTAAGATTGTTGCTACTGTCAAGTATACTGAGACTGCCTTGTTCTCTTGTCTATTATAAAGTGAATCTTCTTCTCCAATGCCTCCCTAAATCTCTTTAATGTTTCAGTAGATACAATCTAGTTTTATTTCCATGAAAATTATAACTGAATTTGAAAGCACAGTACTTTCTTAACTTTGAATAACAGAATCAGAGAATGGTTTGGATTGAAAGGACCATTACAGATCACCTAGCCAACCCCACTGCCATGGGCATAATCATGGATACAGTCTTTCCATTTTCCATTTTATTTACATTTATTTACATTTACTCCAAGTGTAATAAATATATATGTTTATCCTATTCTGCTCACATTGACTTATTAAGAAAGTTTTGAAGTACCTTGAAAACCCCCAGGGCTCCCCCTTCATTGACAGCTTTGTAACTTGCCTAGAGTGTATTTGTATATCCAGGGGAGAAACCACTGAGGACAGAAGACTACTGCTTCCCACCACAGAACATCTCTGCCTACGCTACCTTTAAAGTGAAGGAATTAATTTTTCTATTTCCAACATCAGAAAGCAATTGTCACCTAAATAATGGTTTCCTCTTACCACAGCTTTTCATATCTAACTATTTGAGGAAAAAAGCATAAAGGTAGCATTTGCATATGTCAATCCTTTATGGAAACTGGAACTTGGTCAGTTTAAAGCAATGGCTATGTCAGGGCAAAATTGTATCTCATTTACAAGAAAAAAAGTCAGGAAAAGAGCAATGATTTTTAAAAGGAGGAGGGGAAGAGAAAGGTGCAATGGTGAAGGATTAATTTCCTCTGAGCTGAGAGAGAGGCTACATGCTCAGGAAAACAATAGCAATAAGATCAGCAGAAGCAGTGGTATGTAGAGCAGAATTGAAAAAATGTTTCAAAAAAGGGCTTGCTGATTCACCTGCCAGAGAGTTCTTCTATGATCCAGAGATCAATGTGTGTTAAAAGCCCCTTTCTGGGCTAGGTTGCTGAGGTGATATGTTTAGCCAGTGCAAACCTGACTTTCTAAGTTATTCTGCAAGCTAATCAAAAACGTTATCATTGCACATATTTTTAGGATCTTTTGTTTTCCATAGAAAAGGAAGAATAATGTCAGTTGTGGATAAATAACTCTTTATCAGGCATCTGCATTGGTGAAAAAGCTTAGATGTGGGCAGCCAGAACCTTCCAACTTCAAGTTCATGAGCTGTTCTACCTACACCTTATTTCTTCAGAATATCATACTATATTGGGTGTGACAGAAAGACTGCATATCTGTGTCCTGTTGCAACGCTAAGGAGTCACCAAAACTCACTTTTGTTTAATACTAGGCAATAACTTGAGTATCAGATTTGGAAAAATAATCTTATCCCTAAATTTAGCCCATCTCTTTCTCTGCTTTTCTGCAGCACTTCAGTTTCTCCAGCTGAGCCAGAAGCCAGTTCTGAATGAGTAGATAAGCAGCTGTCATATTTCCTTCAGCCATTCACAAGAAACAGGTGCATCCAGAACTGAAGCAGAATCTAAGTGCCAGATTTTATCTACCCTTTGGGTACATATTCATTGCAGTAAAAGTGTCACACAGTGCTACTGACTGTGTTTATTACAGTAAGATCTTGACACATCAAGAGAAGCCCTTCATTGTGCTAAGCCCAACTTTCCATTTGCTACATGTGAGTCAGAATTTTATCAACCCTACTTTTATTGTGATCCCTTGATGCTGCGCTATTAACAGGAGTTAACAAGTAATGGAAAACTATTATGACCATTAAAGTATGCAGAGGAATAGTAGCCAACTCATGCTTATGCATATGCCAGAAACCAGAATACACATTTTTTCCAGTTCACAAACACTTGAGAAAGGAATTTTGGCCCTGGCATTCTTGGGAAAAATCAAATGCCTGAAGGACATTTAGTTCCAGCAACGGTGAAGCTTTTTCTTGGTTTGGGAAGGTGTTGGCAAAGAAACCAAAAGATGTCATTTTAAAAGTAAATAAAATCAACACATTTTATTAATGTTTTGAAAAAGACACACATTTCAGGTAACTTATTTTCAGCCAAATACTGAAGCCATTTTCCTAAAGTTGCTCAGGAAAACTTATTAAAGTCAATAGAAGTTTTGCTCACTGAGGACTGCAGGATTTGTTTCTACGAGTCATCAAAATAGTGTATTTATTACTGAAGCAGTAGCAAAATAAGCAGTCACTATGAATCATCCAAAATAACTGTTTGCTTTAAAGACTAGACACTCGGGCAGATAATTCCATCAGATCTTTGTGGACATGGATAGAGTGGTCTTCAGCAGACATTTGGATAACCTACAAGAAGCATATGGGCATCTTAGAAAAAGAAGAGGCAAAGAATGAATTTTCATTTGAGGAAAGACCCATGCTCTAGCTCTAAGTGTGAGGGAATATTAAGGACAGTGGGAAGCTTCTGCCAGGATGAAGGCAGAGTGGATTTCTGGAAGGAAACATGTTTTCACCAGAAGAAAAGGGAAAAAATAAACAAGGTGGAAAAAGAAGCCAACACTTTCCACTGAAAGAAAGAAAAACTATTAAAGGGAAAGGAGAGGTAAAAGAAGAGCTGCTTTGCAGACTTGTCACTTCCTACTGCCCTTTTTGTTTGATGGACTCAAAATCATGGATTTACTTTTTACTTCTCTATTTAAAGGTTATATTAATTCACTCTTCCTTTATCCATGTGTTTGCTTTTAAATTCTGCTTGCTTTCATGTTTCCATTGCATTTCCTCCTACTAAAAGAGTATGTGTGGAAATGGACTTCATATAGAAGAGATCTTAAAACACTTCTTTTACTTCACAACCCTCTCAAGAGACTGGGGATAAGGGTGAGGTTTAGAAGAAAACCATATTCTAGCAAATAGCCTACTTTGTCTGATATTTAGTGTCTCACATCTGGCAGTTTAAAGATGCATTTGAGGAAAGCGCTGAAACTCTCATTCCTTGACAACATGCCCAGAGGAAAATGCATTTTCTAATACTTGTTTATTTACCAAAGTTGTTCTTTCCTCTGATTCATTCCTTACATGGGCGTGTGTTAACTTTTCCTCTTTATTTGCTGAGTACCTGATTTACAATTGAGGCTGCTAGACTTCATCACCGTACAGTACAGATAGTCTGGCAATAATTTGCCCTGTTTCTTGTGTCTCCTACATCCCTTGTTTAGGAAAGCATCAAAATTCTGGCCCACATGTGTTCTATTGTAAACAGACAAAGCTCAAAACCTTCCCTTTGTCAATGCCATTTAAAATAAACATATAAATATAAAAAGATTGGAAAAAAGTAACTTATAGAAGTCAAAACAGCTACCAAAATTTGAAAAGCAAATAAACAAAATATGTTTTCATAGACTCGGTACTTTAGAATCATAGAATCATAGAATACTCTGAGTTGGAAGGGACCTACAATGATCATCAAGTCCAACTCTTGAACTCCCATGTAACTTTTTAAATATTATTAAAAGCACCACATATTTCTTCCATAACCACACATGTGATCTCAAAGACCAATCACATTTTAAATCATAAATTCAGCAAATGTGTCTGCACTTTATTTTCATGAAGAAAGATTCAACAAGTTTCATATGCAGAGTCTATCAACCTGTTTTCAATCACTGACATCCAAATGATAGATCTGACACATTCCCAGGAAATTTAATCTGGGCAAGTATTTCTAGAGCTGAGACAAATGCAGAAGCAAGAACACTGAACTCAAAGCCCCTCTGCTTGAGGACCCATCTGCCTTTTAAGTAAGTTATTAATAGGGTGCAACACTATTAGCAACACTAATATGGAAGTGTATCAAAATACAGAATATTAAATTTCAGACACTCAGTACTGTTGCAGTAGTCAGCTTAGGTTACATAGTCCTTCACTGACAAATCGGTGTCATTATTTCAATGTGTTTTTAAGACATGCACAGTGTGTTTCTTTGGAAGCCCCGGTCTCAGCAATACATTGTTTTTGGAACTTTTCCTACCTGAGCTATAATGTCAGTCAAAGGGAAGCATAGAAAAAAAGTTCTTGTATTTAGATAATCACCAGGCATTTGGCTAAACCCAGAGTACCAGTGTAGCTACTCAAGATTTGCGGCAACTGTGCTTATTATGGAGATATGGCCTCATACCAGTCTGTGTGCAAGTATCAAGGTACAACACAGCTATCCTTGTGCACTATCTCATGGACACTTACAAAGCTCAGCTTGATGGTCTCTTTGAAACAAAACTTTGTGTCCTGGAAAGAATTACTGTTTTCCAGCAGAGGTAGATTTCAGTGATGAACACTATAGCTGGCTCAGAAAAGGGATATAGGTCATCAGACACACCCTGACTATGGTCGCTTCCTAAAAGAAACTCTCAGGGCAGCTATATCCTGTCTAGAATTCCCTGCAATTTATTCACATCAAGAAAAACAATGTAGTTTCAAGGTTGTCAATGGGATTTCTGTCCATACAACAGCTTTCTTTTTAATAACTATTTTATCATGACCATTGAGAAGCATTCTCAAGCCTCTTCTTGTGGGCCTCTTCTTGAGCAAATGGAAATGTTTATTTCTCTGATGCAGGATGTAAATCAGACAGTCTTCACACTAGAAATTCCAATTGTTCTGTGACTGCAACATTCGTCTGACACTAAAGTGTTCTGTCCTTGCATCAAAACAGGCCAACAAGAACTCCACTTCTATTTTCCACTTCCTAGTATTGTCTGTTGACTTATTGACTGTTGCAAGAAAGGTATGTCACTCCTTGGAACACTTAGACTCCTTCACTGAATTTCCTTCTCTCAAAACATGTGCAAGTCCAAATAAAAGGATAACTGCAAGCACTTGCCTCATAAAGAGTAGAAAAAGTCAGAAAAACTCAGTAGCTGCCATTACACAGAACATTTCCCAGGCAGCTCTTTCGAGAGGACAACACCAGTCTTCGAAAAGACTTAGCTTAAGGCAGAGTCAGTTTAAAATGTTGATCAATTGAACCAGTTTCTCCACAGTGCCACTATCAGTTCTTCAATATAAAATGAATACAAGTGGACCCAGAAGGGAAGTCAGATCTGCCATAAAACAGAGGATGCTGACTCAAGTAGCATCAATCTCACAACTATACCTTGTGTTTACCAGGGGCCTTGAGAACTGAGCACAAATACTAATTTCTTTCCAAAAGTTCAACACCAAAATAACTGGGGAAAAACAAAAGGAGTCCCTTTCTGGCCTTCAGACTCCAGAATTGCTCCAAAGAGCTGAGAAGAGGGAGAGCATTCTCTCCTGGTCCTTCTCTGATGTCAGCTTTCGATCATTTTTGTTATAGGTATAAGTTTTGCCATCTGGAAAAATCACCACTACATAAATGTTGCTCTGCAGAAAAAGTTAGGGTATATGTTTGACAGCTGTATTCCTGCTGTGAATTGTCATTATTACCGTTTCAAATTATTCACAAAATTATTTCTTATATAAAAGTCATGAAAATATGGATTGATTTTGAACCAAGAGGAATCATAGTCAGTCATTATTAAATGTGTTCCCTGATCTACACAGGATGTGTAGATCACTGGATTCTTTGAATGAATGAATGCAAGATTGATATTAAGTGTATTAAATATTCATAATTTCAAATTAGTGAAAATTTGCTTTAAATTTATTTTAGTTGCAAAATTACTGATGATATTTCAAGTAGCAGAAATTTCAATGCAAAGGGAGCACAAAATTTTAATTTGAAATATAAGTTAGAGAACTATAATATCACTGAGTTACTTATAGAATAAGAGCTGAGCTACCATATCCAAATTCAGATGAGGATTTAAAAGTCCAGCATCTGAGAGTTTTAAATCAAGCATTTTGGGAATGGTATGTTTTAAAGATTTGGGTCAGTCATTACATAATGATCTGAATGAGGGTTTTAAAACATTTTCACCAAAAAAACCCAACCAAACAAAAAAAACCCACCACAAGAAAACCCTACAATTTTGGGGCCCAGTTATTTTTATTTTGTTTGCATTTTAAATGAAAGCAGTTCTTGTTTGCATAAAGTCTTGGGTTCACTCCCTTTAGCATCACAATGTAACAGCCACTGGTAGCACTATACCGATAAAAACCTTCCCTGACACTACCTCATCCCACTTAAATGACAGGCAGTGACCTGGACACCATTTCCCTAAGGAATGTGAACCAAGTTCCTACCATGCAATCTCATGGATGCTTTCCAAAAGACTTCCAAATAAGTAAATCCCTTTTGACTATCACTTCGATTCTACACCTTGAATATTTTGTGCTGCCTATCTGACCTGTAACCAGAGCAAAAGTTCTGGAAGCCATTAAGGGAGTAACTATGCAGCAAATGCACACAGTACTACTGAGATTTAAGGGCAGCTTCTGTCTGCTACTTTGCTGATTCTGTGGGGACAAGACGGCCAACAGGAAGAATGCTCAGCATCATCACTGTCTATTTTGATTTGAGGATATAAAGGCTGTACAATGAGACACCCTCTCCTAACCACTGTCAGGATATATTTATTTACAGCTGGAATGATAATTACATGGATGGGTCTCTTAAGATGAAGTATGGTTCCTCCTTTTCACTTGAAAGTAAGGGTGATCATACTAAATCTGTTATTACAAGTGGTGTTTTCTTTTTCCTGATACTATATAAGACTGCCAGCCTGCCAGCTCAGCAAAGATATCAACAAGCACTTGTTTTGTTGAGCAGAGAAATACAAGTGCATTTTAGTATAAAAACTTTAGCATTTCAAATATATACTTTTGAAGTGAAAGAATACACTATTCCAAAGGAAGGAACACTGCTTGAGTGAGTTTGCATGCACCTTCTTCAACTCCAGAGGATGCTGGAACTGTGTCAGAGGAAAAATGCTCTGTGGCAGTGTCCAGTCCAACCTGTGTTCATGTTCTGCAGGTAAGGAGCACATGACTTTCTACAAAGTAGCTTTAAAAAAGTATTCTGTAATTTACTATAACTCTGAGTGCTATAGTCCTAGATGCACTCTAGAAACCTATTGGTTTCAGTAGAAAAAGATTTTTCAGTAGTTTTGTTTTTATCTCCAGACATTTCTACAAACATGAAAAAAAAACCAAAACCAAACTCTACTATTAATTTTACAGAACGCTTTTGCCATGACAAAAACCAAACAAAACCCCCCAAAAACACAAACAAAAAACAAACAAAAAAACCCGAAAACAAAACAAAAAGCCCAAAGAAAAAAAACACCAAAAAACTAAACTAAACCAAACCAAACCAAACAAAAAAAAAAAAAAACCAAAACAAAACCAAAACCAAACCCACATCTATACAGAAAAAAACTCCAAAACATCTAAATAAGAAGAGTTCAAATATCTGATCATTGGTAGAGGCCTGGCTGGATGACTTACCTTCACTATCTTTCCAACATTATTTTCATGCACTAAAACCAGATCTATTAATATAAACCAGGGGTTACTTCCATGTGTTTCCATATAAAATATTGTCTCTTCTCATGTTCAGTAGTTTTCCTGTTTCAAGAGACATAAACTGATATCCTCAGGAAAGTACCTAAATACATGTTTAAACTCATACACATTAACAGTCTTCTCTATCAGAGTCTAAATGAGGCTGCTATCCTTTCCTCTCTGCTGGAGTCTTTCCTCTATGGTAAGCTGAACAAAGGAAGTGTTTTGCCACCATTTAGTCATTGATGGAAACCGGTAGTGGAGCAGCTTGAGCAGATCTCCATCATACCACAGTAATGGTTTCTCCTCAGGTTCTGGATAGCCAGAGATAAAATAATGAAAAGAAAGTGGTCCAGAAAAGGTCAGCAGTGCTGAACACATCAAAAGAATCACAGAGGTGATTTGGGATGGGCTATCATACTACCCTTCCTTTCCCACTTTCTCCAGAGACCACAATAGTGGATTTTCATGCAGAGGAAGATGGTTACACCTTTTGCAGTAAATTATCGCATTCATGACCTGGCTTTCTTGCTGAAAAATTCTTGTGCCAAATATTTTGACTGAAATTAATCATTAAATTAATATTAATAATAAAAATAATCCTTTTCCTTTCCCTTTTCCTTTCTTTCTTTTTTCTTTTCCTCCCTCCCTTCTCTTCTTCCTTCCTTGTTTCCCCTTTCTTTCTTTGTTTCACTTTCCCCTTTCCCGTCACACCTTTTCACCCTTTTTTTGTTGTCCCCCTTCTTTCCTTCTTTTTAACTTTCCGTTCTTAATCTACTTCTCATTTTCCTCTTTTCACTTCCTTCTATGCTATGCCCTTTTCTCTCTCTTCCATTTAAACAAAGTTTTATGCAAGGGCATAAGTATATGTATAAACTAAAATTAAAACATTTCATAAACAGATTAGTTCTGGAGGGTCCATCCTTTCAGACTTTCTTCTTTAGAACACGTTGTTCTTCACCATTATTTAAGAAAGCTGAGAAGTAAAACTAGAAAAATTGTATTACCAAAATATAGAGTTATGGAAGGTCTAGTCAACGCACAAACAAACGTAAACACTAAATAAAATCCTGGCCTACATAATTCCAAGTTCACTGTAAATATTTGCACGCACTTCATGTAGAATAAATAAAAATTGACATTCAGCAGTGCTGAATCTCTTTGCTTCTTTAAATTTGGGTCTTGAAGATATTCTGTTTTCCTACAAAATTTTCTTTAAGTCTTTTAGCTGTTACAACAGATATCACAGGGAAACTTTGAAGTCAGTTGCTTGAGCATACAAGGCAAAGTCAAAAGCCTGGCTACTGAAAAAATAGTTCAGAACTAACAGTTTTAATACAGAAGAGCAACAGACAAGAAAGAAAGTAATCTCCTTGTAATACATTTTTGTGTAAGTGTATAAACTAATCCTCATGCCAAACTGACATGAAATAATTTCACAACACCTGATACTCATTCTGGCTAATTAGACAACACAGAGGGACGCTAGATTTTGCAAATCTCCAGTTGTGTTTGTTTTAGCTTAAGAAGCCTTTTGCATACAAGCAGTCCTCCAGGTCCTCAGTCCATCTTAACAAGAAAACCTCATACAGCTCTATTTTTAAACAAGGCATTTCCATTTCTTTGTATGACTAAAAATTCTGAAATTTGAGGAGAAAGCAAACCAGCAGTTAGTTACCTAACAGAGTCACTATTATTTAAATGCTTAAATAGCACCCTGTGGTGCTGCTGGTCAGTGGCATCTGGCTGGAAACCTGCACTGAATCAAGGTCACCTCTGAGGAGGGAAGCATTGTAAGGAGGCATCACCTGTAAAGAAGAAATGTTAAATGAAGACATAAAATTCAGCTTCATCTTCCAAGTAAAATGGGTATGTCTGTACAAGAACACAGGTCATTTGTACACTCTATAAACCATATGGCTGCTCAGGAGTGAATACAGTCACATTCAGCTCAATACCATAAGAAATGCAAGAGCAAGATGACTTAACTACTCAGTTAAAAGAAAAATATAACATTTAATGTAAAATTGAGAAATTGCATGAGATGTCTTCATATTCTACGACTCCCTAAAATATATTATGTGTGTTGCTATTCCTCACTGAAACTCATCTGTCAGTTTTCTTAAGCATTTTCCACACAAACTTGATATTTAGATTTAACAACAAAGAGCAAAAAAGAATTCCATGAAATAGCTAGATAATATCCTAAGAACAAAAAAATCTTCACCTTAGGGACATGAAGGAGCTCTCTTTTGTCTGCTGATCAGATTGAAACTGCAGGTTGTGTATTATCTCTACATCTCTCCTTTAGGACACCAGTAATCACTCCAATTTTGTGTCATAAAGGCATATTTAGCGATATTATGCAATGCTTGCCAGAAGCAAAATAACACAAAACACTAATCAATGAGGAAAAAATACATAGATCCTTTAATTCATAAATAACAGGAGTGCAGACATGTAAAACCTACTGCTATCAACCACCATTTCCATATAGGATTACTCCTGATATGTCTTTTGGGAGAATAAGAAATAACGCTAAAATGACACACTTAGAAATTGTCATGGAAACAAACCCACGGTAAAAGAAACATCCCACAAAGCCTTCTGAACTTTGTGACTAAATATTGAAAACCAGCAAAAGGATTTTATCTATAAACACAAATAATTTTGCTCATGTTTTTGCCATATGCACGTCTGTCTGAAGATCAGCCCTCTTATACCAGTCTAAACAAAAAGACTCAGAGGGAGGCATCAAGCTACCTCTCTGCTTCATTGTCTGAGGCCAAACCTGTGCCTGGCCAATTTTTCTGTACAAGTTTTAACATCCTGAGGGCTGCTCTGATTTACATCAGTTGGTGATCTTCCAAAGGAGCTGCCTTTGCGGCCATAGCTGACAGGGGCTCAGAAAAGCATCAGTCATGGTTCCATGCTGGCACTGGCACTGAGACAGAATACAGCTTTTCCTGGCTCTTTACTAGAAGGCATCCCACCCACAATTTTAGACAAGTATCAGGTATCAGAGTGGTGCAAATTATTCCTGATGGCAATATTTCTGGAGTTTTCTACTTTAGCTTGTTTATAAACCTATATAAGAAATTACAGTCTGCATTAATTATGTACTCCATTACCATGCAGATAGGTAAAATCTACACTGTTAAAAAGAAAAGGGCTGGATCCTGAGAAAGGAGGGAGAGAGTTTAATTTTTTTTTTATCTCTTTCTTTCACAATGTGCAATATTGAAATTGCAGTTTGCTATTTGTTTTACTTTTCCTTATTTCTCAGCATCTATCTGTGTTCCATGAAAGTGATGTCTATGTATCATTAAATGGATCTTCCTTTTTCCTTGGAGACTTAAATATAACTACAGGATTTCTTCTGTTGAAAACAGTCATACTTTACACCTTTTTTACTCCTGCCCACTAGGTAGTGATTTTCTCTCTTACCCATGGATTACTCTCTTTCAAGTCCATCACTCGCAACTACTCATTTGGTGGAGCACAGAAAGCTTTTTCAATCACTCCTTTTTGCTGAGCATGCACATGAGGTTGCGAAACTCAGTCTTGTAATCACAAGAGATTTGTTTTGGTACAGTTTTATTGTAAATTTGAAATAATGCAGTGGCAATCTTAAATGCAGATGTTTTGCTTTCAATGCCACAAAACTTTCTAAAGTTTGTTTGCATCACATGGAAAGAGGTCTAAGCTAAAGTAAGCAAACGCTTCTTCTCTAATAAAAGTGTTCATGTAGGGGATTATATCCATCCAACATTTCAAATTATTTGTCTCCTGTCCAGACAAAGTCCTAGACCATGACATCTTCCATGTAGTTATAGAAGCAGCATCCTCATTATAGTGTTGCTTTAATTGGTTCAGATAACATGGTTTTCTTTCAAATAGCATGCCTCTATTTTTTTGTCAGTTTTTAGAAGGAAATATAACCTTTCAGATGAAATCTAACTATGACTATAAGTCATTGAGTGGCTAAGAACCCTTCAAAAGCTTGTTGCAAAGACCTGGTAGGCCCCAGACTCTCACAAAATTGATGTAGAAATTAATTTCTCATATTGTGTTTCCCATATTCATGGCATGTTCTTTGTATTTTCAGTCATCTAAAGAACAATAATATCACATGCCATGGTACTCAGTTAACAGTCCAAAGAGCCACTTCTGCAAAGAATGCACAGACAGGTATTTAGAGAGGAGATTCACATCGTAGAAAATTATATTTTTCTCTGGTTCATCTAATCCTTGTGATCTGAACACACCATTTTCTGCTTTTATTTCACTCTATGAAACAAGGGTGAACAGTGTTAGTTCATAAGTTCAGAAATGCTCATATTTGTTTTTAGAGGAAAATCTCAGATAATAAAAGTTAAAGCACTACTAGAAATGCAATTTTAAGTGTAGGAAAAGGTGGGTAGCTGCTGCGGACATGAATGCTAAGCAAGAAAGTACCCACCATTTTTAAGAGTTTAGGTGAGAGTACAGACCAATAGATTTATACAACATTAAACAACTGGTCAATTAAATTTTTTTTGCTCAGCAGGCAAGCACAAAATCCCTTCCTTAGAGCTGCCTTTGCTCAGTAGTTGAACATTACATAGACAAATAGAGATACTAAATTAATATTCTGTATGCCTGCAGATCATCAGAAAGCCCAATTTAGTATCATGACCAAACATCCTAGTACACATTCCAGGTCTGTGTTGAAACGATTTCCCTAAAATGGAGCCCTCTGGAACCCCACAGGAACTAAGACAGGTTGCCAGTCTGATGTCACCGCATTTTGCACCTGACCCATAAGCCAGTTGCTCACTCATCACATGATCTTTATCCAGGTGTCTGCTGGATATTTTATCCAGAAGTATACTGTGAGACACAATATCAAAAGCTTTACTGAAATCCAGAAATATTACATCAACTGGTTTCCCTTGATCAGCTAGATGGGTTACCTTGTCATGAAAGGAAATCAGGTTTGATAAGCCCTCATGAAGCCATCCTGGCTGTTGTCTTTCAGGAGTTTTCCAGTAACTCCCAGAATAATTATCTCCATAATTTTACCAGACACTGAAGTATTACTGACAGGCCTGTAGTTTCCAGGATCATTCCTCTCACCCTTTATGCAAATTGGGACAACATTAAGGCCTTGTTCAAAAAGAAGTTTGCAGCCTTAATTTGTGTTTGAGGAGATGAAAGAGCAACAGTCCGTGTCTTACAAAACCCCACTGTAAGTGAACTTCAAGAATATGTAGGAGTTTGGTCCCCAGAAATTAGGGGACTACAAAGGAAAGTTTTTACTTTACACTAACTCTCCACATGCATCTGGGAATAGGAAAAATCAATGTCCACCATCTGTATCTATATCATCTATATCTTCCAAGACGTGATCCCTCGATATTCACCAAACAGTGCCATTTGAGGATTATTTGAGTATTACTTAGCTTCAATATATTCTAAGATTATGTAAATATATAGGGATGCAGTATTTGTTGTATTGCAGTGGTTGGTCAGGGTTACTTCTACACATGTAGAAGACAAAAGAAGGTTAACTACATTTAAGGAAAGCTGCCCTTTCTGAACTGCAATACCAAGCAGCAGTTTCGCCACAATCACACGCAAAAGGAAGCATGTAAATACTGTCTAGGACTTCATTAATAATTAATTAATTAATTAGTAAGTTTCCATCCCTACTTATCACATCAGATCTTCAACACAGATTTCTCTGATTGAACAAAAACAGTCTGCGGGACACACAGGAAGAGATTGCTTCTGAAGCAGCTACTTAAACCCTGCAGCATTCCTCAAACCCTGAGAGTTTATTCCCAGTCACCAAGCTTCACTCAGAAAGCTCCACTTACATATATCTAATTTAATTTCTGGGCAATTCAGAGGAAGCACAAACTAGGTCTTTTTCACTCTATTTCTGATTCATAAGAAGTCTATGAAAAATTGTTCACATTTTTCCTTTTAAGTTGCCTATCTTCATCCTGGAGTAAAAACATTTAATTACTGCAAAGAATTAAGTACTTTTGAGTGCTATATAAATGCCAAATGTGGTGAGAAGAAAATGGAACCTGGAATGAGACCCTGGAAAAACAACACCATATGGGCAAGAAATGAAAAAGCAGGAAAATTAGGGATAACAAAAATTTAGGAATACCAAGACGAAATTAGTAACATGCAAGACGATGCTTTTAATGGGCTTGTTTCCTCCAGTTTGTCAGTTCCTCTCCATCAGGAGAATGACAGGTGATATTTGGTGAGCTCAAATTCCACTATTAAACCATACCTGCCTGGAGGGGAAATAACGACTCACCAAAATGAGAGCCCTCTAGCAAATGAGACTTCACACACACAGAACTGCTGATGGAATTGTTTTACTGGGTATAGCTAAATTAAGCAAGATGGCTTTCACCTCTACCACAGAGAAGGTTGCTTTTGTCTTATCTTTATGCAAGTTGAGCCCAATGTGATTGCAATATTCTGGGAATGGAATAGTATTTCTACAAACTGATGTTATTGCTGAGAATTTCCACTGATACATGAAATTTCATTCATGTTTAGGGTAAATATCACATCTTTGGCAGTGTTAGCAAATGGATATCTTGCTCCACAAACAGACTGTCAACATTTCTAACAAAAGATTGTGTATCTATCTTTTCCCCACTGAAGGAAAAAGTGTGTGCTCTTGGAAATAGGTCTGTTTTTCAACATTACACCTTCTGGTTCTCCAAACAATAAAGAAAGAGCCAGTTTCCTCCATTTGTATAAGCAGAATATCTCTTTTAGCAGCTGATCTTTCCTAGTACAGTGTTCATCTAAGCAAAAATGATCTCTAAATAAATAAATTGCGCCTCTTTCCCTTCATCTGCATGTTGCTCCTAAAATGTCTCATTTTTTTACATAATTGATCAGCGTTATTTGGATGAATGTGTTTGCACAGCTTTGGCAAGCCAATGTGGGTTTTTTCCTTCTCATGCTGGAAGGAACCATTTATTTCAAAGAGTTAAACAGCCACAGGGACCCTTGAGATGTTCTATATCCTCTAGCTGTGGTATGCACTCTGCTAAGCTTTGAATGATACCCTATGCAGCAGCCCCTCTGAGGATATGGCTATATAAACCATTCAGACTCTTTTCCTACCTATACTAAAGGCCTAGTGTCTCCAGGAAAAAAACCTAATGATTCCTGTAATTGGAAAAAATTACTGCTAGAAAGAATCAACAACAGGAAACGACTGAAATGGATAGGTAATCCAAACACGTGCCTGAAATTCCATCCTTCATAGTATAATTGGTACAAATGTTCTTAACAAAGCTCCACTGTTAGTCACACATACCATTGTTTACATTGTTGTTATGCTTAGATTAACACAGATATAACTGTACGTTAAGTCCGGGACATTTGTGCCATGGCATAAGTCAACCTCCTGTCACACATCTGTTTATCTTGCTGTCTTTTGAAACAGAAGAGGGAGTCAGCAACAGAGATGCAGATCCCATATGTTCTGAAGTCCCAGAGCTGCATGGGTTTCTTCTGGAAACTGGGATCATTAAGTGAAAAATGCTGTGAAATGAGCCCTTTAAACACAATAGCCAAATTATTTTCTCAGTCACTAACTGTAGCTCAGGAATCTTTACTCTGGAATCATTCCTTTTTCTCAGAAAATAGAAATTAATAACATCCCTCGTGTCACCATGTGTGATGGCTCTGTGTAAATTAATCTTGTGATCTCTCCCATTCAGTATATACATGCAGCCCCTTAGATACAGCAAAACATTTAGTTAAGTGTGAAGGAAAGATCTAATTTTGACAAGGTATATTAAACCTCACATTTCCATACCAGATTTACATAGCATTTCACTTCTGAAAACAACAGCTTGTCAGGCCGGTTGATCTCTGCTTCTTCATTTAAAGACAGACATTTCACGACCCCACTTCACTGACTACAACATATCAGAACATTTTACTCACTTCTAAAAGGCTCCATGGAATGTTACCGGCTTTATCTTGACAGACAAAGCACATTTTTAAATCTTCCAGTTCAGACTCCTTTCTTAACAGTCATTTGGTTCACTGTAGGTTCTGATACCCATTTTTGTTGTGCATGTAAGTATTATATCACTGTAACAGAGTGGGGACAGAGAAAAAGTGAGTCAGGGAAGGAAAACCAATCAAGCATGAAGGTAAACAGCATGGGGAAAACAGATTCTTATAAGGTTTTTTACTGGCAGGGAAATGCAAGCATAGGTTGTATGAAGGGTATTGGGAATCAATATTGAGGGATCTATCTGCATTAACTGAAGAAAAGATTTCTGGACGTAAGATATTTGCTATTACTGGAAGATGAACAGAAGGGACAGAATACAGAACCTCTGTAAAATGAATAGACCCAAAGGAGACTGAAATACAGCATTCCAAATAATTTAGCAAAAACAACACTGAGGGCAAACATTTCCTTTATATAACTTGGCAGGCCAGAGCTAAAAAATGAAATGTGGATCTCTAGCACTTGGCAACACCAAATGGCCAAAAACGGTCTTGTGTGAATAATATGCAAAGCAACTGTGAATTTTAATTCAATTTATCACAAAAATTATGAAAAGAAAGATCTTCTACTCTGCCAAATTTTAAACTGCTTTTCCCATCTGTTTTCTTGGGAGTTTTATTACTGTTGTCAAATCTTTTTAATTTTAGTGAAAATTGCATATCAAACACAATTATTTTTCTATTTCAAAATATCATTCAAGCAACATAGAATTACTAGCAAAGTGTTCAAAATGTTCCCAAAAGTCTCTTCATAATTTTCTTAGAAGGCAATTTATTAATGGTGGAGTAGTACAACTTGGAGAAAGAAGTCTATCCATCCATTATTTCAATAAATGCACAGTCTTTGTCACACAGGCAAAATTGGGCCAAATGACCTTACTATTTATCAGGGCACTCAGGTTACTATGTCCTCTTTTCCCAATCAAGAAATTTGCTGAGTGCACTACCTCAACACCAGTTCTGGAGATACTCCTTAAAAAAAAATTTATTTTTGATATTTAATTTATGCCGCTCTTCTATGGATTAAAGATGTGATCCATGTTCCTAGAGAATGCATCTTTCTGAGACCAAAATACTGAAGATTTTGAACAGCCACAAGACCTTCTTGCATGCATCCAAGGGTTTAGCCATAACATGAAACAATGTGAAATAGAACAGAAGATTAAAATTGGTCCACCTTAATGCCACTGCCAAGAAGATAAGATAGTCTCAGTTTCACAGATAACTGGCAAAGTTACAGCTGACTAAAGCAGCAAGTCAGATAAACAGGAACTGGCCTAATTCACCTAATAAATCAAGCCATATTGGGGGGGAGATTTCTAGACAGAGCAGATCAATTCCATTACATGGATCCTGTTAATAGTTTGACAGGATTGCCTATCATGAGACTTTAGTCCAAGCCTTAACCTTAGCAATGCTTAGCTTCTTAGCTTGTTGTGAGTTGTCAACGGTGACCTAGATATAGTCATCTTCCAACAACTTCTTAGCTTGTTTATTTATTCTTTGTGATGATAATGCTTTCCAAATTACTTGCAACAACAAAGGAAGATGTCAAGTCAAGTTTGTCAGAAGAGGAGATGCTGTAGGCTCCCCATTGCTGCAGGGAGAATGGCCAGGCCATCACAGAGAATTTGAACAGCAGCAAACAGAGGACCTGAGGCAGGAGAAGACTATTTTTTTGGGCATGTGGGTTGCCCCTATCCTAAAACAAGAGTGATTTTCCCTTTTCAGGAATTTTCAAATCACTTTATGTTGAAGAACCCAATTTTGATTTTAAAATACTGTAGTTATTCTATTATAATAACAATTCCAAGGACACGATAAATCAAAGCATTTTCTCTTTGAGCAGCAGGAAGAACGTAGCTCTAGAATACTATCACTTATTTCATCTGCATGTTCTCAATTCTTCCATTTCGTCCTCTGTCATATGAATTATATTTTACAGAAATAAATAACCTCATGCCATAATATAGATAGTCAGGGAGCAATTATGTTTTTATCACAGAAAGAATACGTCATTCTATTCTTTTCCCTGAAGTTCATCATGCACTCAATTCACTTACGAAAACATAACAGTTAAGGAAAAGGGTTACTATTAAGTTGTGATACAGAAATTTTAAAGCACATTTTTAAGGAAATACCTTGGTGTCCACCAAAGAGAAACTCAAAATTTATAATACGCATCCTTTTCTTCTTTTTTGGGCTTTTCCTAGTAAAAGAGAAGTTTGTAAAAGATAAAAAAGAGAATTATTAGAGAAATTACTCGAGAAGAAAATGACGTGTCAAACAGTTTTCTTCATTAATTGCTGAGCAAACCCCTACTTTCTTTTTCACCACATTTATTTCTCCAAAATATTTCACTTCAATTTTTAGATTAGTCAAAGAAGCTTTACAAGGTTTATGATTTTCTATGATTAACAGATATGAAAGAGGAATGAGTTCAAAGATGCTATTTCTGCCTGTATTCTGAATGGTGTTTTACTTTAAAGTCTTATTTTCAGCTGCAAGCATTATTCAATTATGAAAGCAAAAGCCCACAGATTTCAACAGAGCAAGAAACTGGCAGACTTTATGATCTGGGGCATGCAGGTTTCTGAAGAAGCACCAATTTTCATTATAAGATCTAGGAATTTGTCTTGTTCTACTAGGCATAATTGCTTCATCATCCAGTGAAAAACCTCTTGTTTAATCTTCACCATTTCATTGGCCCAGATCATTGCACCAAAGCCCTCAAGATTTATCAGCTACAGGTAGCAAATCCTGACAAAAGTTAACCCCACAGAAAGTTTGATAGGATACTTCGGCTTTTGCAACTCAAACGAAAGAAACTAAAGTAACACAGACTAAAAAGAATTGAAAGGGTGACAAGTCACTAAAATAAGGTGATTTTAAGGACCTATTGATCAGGAAACTATAGACTTACTCCCGCAGTTTTGCACCAGTTGTGGGGAAAGCCTCCGAAAAGAGCAAATGGAAGGACAGTCATTAAAACACATCTTGAATCAAGGATAGCCAACATGGTCTCAGGAAGGGAAGGGCATGCCTCGCTTACTTGCTGGAACTGTTTATGCCTGTGGCTGCCAATATAAACATGGGGAATGCTGTGGATACTGTGCACCTGGATTTTCAGAAAACACTTGCCAGGATTCCTAACTGAAATTACTAATGTGCAAAGCCATAGTCTAATTCAAAAGGGGCAAAGGCGCCCTCACAGAAGCGAAAAGCTGCCCCTTGGGCAGGAAACAAGACAAGACCCTGTAAATTGCAGGGAGGTTTGCTGTTAAAGTGTTTCTTGGCCTTACTAATAAGCTTATAAATGCTCCGTGAGGTGGAATTCATGTGTACTTACACTTGGAGAGAATGAGTTATGGTACATCTCGAGGCACAAATAGAACATCATGTTATTTAACATGAAGGCTTATTGATAATAAAATTGTAATTTCGATAATTTTATAAAAGCAAAAAGTAAATTTCAGCATTAAAGAATATCACCTCAAGGGGCACAGCTGTAATATCACATGCAAAGCCACTACAAAACCTGCTAGAAATATAGACTTGAACACAGCAACAAAGTTTTAAGCCTGAGAGCCTCTGGAAAAAAAATGTTAAGAGGAATTGTGAAGCTGTAAATAACTAAATTGTCAACTTAGCTCAAAATTGAACAGAAAAAAAAATCCAAGTTTGGTTTGATCTGAAATGAAAGTGTAAGAAAAAATTTAAGGTGAAAAAAAAAATTGAGGACTAGGAAAACAAACTAGCTCAATTCTTCCTAAAAATTACATTTCCAAATTCTAGTAAAAAAAGGTGAGGGCACAAAGTTATGAAATAAGAAACTGGCAAAAAATCTCTTTTACTTACTGTGCAATTGAAAGCACTCACTCAGAATAATGAAAACACATATCCCCTGCCATTTTCCTAGTCCCCAGGAGTCTGACTTGAACAAATGCACTATAAGGGTTTTTTTCTATGACACTGAACATATTTTTTCTTCCATTGAAATTATCCTCCCTGAAAAAATGCATTTACATATTTATTTAGTTGGAGGGGGGTAAAAAAATCAGTAGAGAAACATCCCAGCCCCTGTGATTAATTATTATTTTATACCAAGCAAATTTAGTTAATTTAACACTGACACCTTTAGATTTGACTAGCTGTCTTTCTTTCAACCAGAAAAATGTGAGGATTCTGTGCAAACCTCTTCAACAGAGAGGACAACCTGTGGTCTGGTGAACATTAGCCTTGGAGCACTCAGTATTTTAAGTATCATAACCCCTCCTGGACAGACTGCTGTCCACTTCAATTCCAGGCAAACCCAGGGAATCACTTTGCAGTGAATCACCTCACAAACTTCACCTGTCTGGTTTTCATAAAGATCTGCTCTCATTTTCCCAGTACAGAGAATATGAAACTCAGAGTGTAAAGTATCAGTGTTTTACTGACTAGTCTACAGGTATGGATTTTAAAGATTAATTACAAAAGAAATTTCTCGATTTTTGCAAAATCACCTGAAATTTTTTACTTATCAATCTGTAAAATTAAGAAAAAAGACTAGCCATGGTAATAGCCAGAGACACCTGTATGATAAATGAAATAACTTTTATTCTGTAATATTTTTGGAGATCATTAATTGGATTTTCCTGTACTAATTTTTGTAGGTTAAAATATCACTATGAGTCATCAAAGAAACAAAATACTTTTGCTTCTAAAATGAAGTCCTTTCTTTAAAAAACCCAACAGCACTTGTAAGGCTTGATCCTGTAAAAGTAAGTAGAGGTAACACAGGGGAGACACAGCCCTCCTTTAGGTTTAGGTGGATTATTCTGCCATCCACTAGGAGCTCTTTACAAGGTAGGAACACATCCACTCCAGCTGTCACTACTAATGAGCAAAGAAAGTACCCACATTTCAGCAAATCTGCATCCTGATAATGAGGTACTGCAAAACATCAGAGGAAGGACCTCTGTGGCAGGTGATTCAGTGCTTTGAGAGTTCCGTTCAGTGGCAGCTCATTTCTTTGTATTTACACAATGGGATTAAAAGAAACAGGAGTTTATATCAGTGATTCATTTGTGTGTTGAAGATACCCTTGAAATCCTTCTCTCTCCTGGTCGCATTCAGCCCCCTATTTCAATGTCTGCAGAAAGAAATAAGGCTATTGCCACAAGAGCTTGTGGCTTACTTCTCAATGCAGTTTGCACAAAGTCAATACCACCTTTATCATGCCAAACCCACAAAACTAGGTTGGGGTAAATCAGCAGTAGGTGTGTTGAAAAAGGAGCAAATATCATGTGTTGCGTATTTATACTACTGCTTTTTTTTCACATGCCATCAACTACATGAGAATGAAACTTCACATTAAAATAACTTTTTGCAACATCAGGGGTTTTTTTTTTAGGTTGGTGCTGCTGCCTCAAGTTACAGTGAATGGATTAAATTAATGAATGAAGGAGAAATTGATTTTCTGTGCACCATAGAAAATACCTGTATCAATGGAATGGTATTTTGCAGAACAGAGAAATGCAGTGACACATACATCACAAAGTGATACAGTGTTTACTACTTTTTCATAATAAATCATGGATTAATGCAATTTGCACCATAGTTACAAATACTTTACATGTTACATGTACTTTAGAAAGGCATGATACTGTGAGAATTTAGACACTACTTTATGTAGTAAGAGCCCTGGCAAACTCTATAATTTTAGAGCATCAGGGCAGCAAATGCAAAAATGGCAAAAGATGATTTTAAGAAAGGTTTTGAAAAACCTCAGGGAAATAGCTGTGAATACACTAAAGCCTGAGGAGAGAGGGAGTTCCTCAGGATGGCCCTGGTTTTGGCACAGTGCTTGGTGTTTGAACAAGACAGTTAGAATACATGTTTTCCTGTTAAAAAGCCTAAATTGGCATAAATTTTCAAGACAGGAGAAAAACAGACAGCATATTCAGGGTCTACATCTCAATGGTTGGGATAATGCAATCGGACAAGTGGTAGTTTGAGTCAATCTTTACAGTACATAGCAAACTGTAAGATACAGGCAAATGGCAGGCAAGGGGAAAATCACCAGGTGATCTCTCCACTCAGGAGAATTTAGCTTAGCATGTTGCATGGGGCTTCTCTGGTACACAGGCATCTACAGAGATGTAAGTGTCATAGATACATTACAGCCATGGCTATTGTAATTAAAAGCATGAGGCTGGAATTCCATCAGTTTTGTGAGAATGCTACACTACCTGACGTAAGTTTTAAGCTAATGCCCAAAAGTAGCAAACTCTATAGCTCTTACATTGGGGTTTTAGCCCTGTAAAATTGTCACATAGAATGATGGCAGGTATCCCCAAAGAAAAGGGTTATTGTTTACTTGTTTCTAATTAACTGAGAACAGTTAACAAACTTTCTGACCTTCACTAAATTGTGGCCAGTTTCTCCTATTTTGTGCAGAATCTTCACAGGTCTTTCCATCATTAGTCTTGCATTTCTTGTCACTGACAAGAGCTCAGAATCACTGCATGCAAACTGACACAGGTGCAGCTCCGGCAGCATCTCAGCCACACCTGCACACAGTGTCATGGGCAGGGCCTTACAGAAGGAAGCCATCACTATGTACTCAACCACTCCTTCCTGCCAGAAGTGACAATATTACAGACACATCCACCTTCAGAGGGAAGGGCAGAACGCATCCATAAAATTAATTTGGTCTAGACCTGTTGGTTTGATATGTATTGTTAGAACTCGGCACTTATCTAAAGCAGTTCAAATTCTCTCCTTACAGTAGGTAAGGTAGATTTGAATGTTAATGGAAATAAAACTTTGCAACTCTGTGCAACTGTGTTTCCAATGCACTCTGTATTTCATGGGTGTCTGCTGTAATGATGACCAGGTTGCTCCAGTTCTCCATTCCTGGATGCTAAAAATTGAGGCTATCTGAGCTGCTGCCTTCTGGATGGACACCTGCAGGGCTCTGGGGGTCCTCTGAGCCTTTTGACAGGGACAGCAAAGCACTTCCTTGCCAGTCAAGGTGCAAGCACTTCCCGCCTCTGATTTCACACTGGGAACCCTTCATCTGTTCTGACAGATGCATTTTTTATTTGTTTTGTGAGATGATTTTTCTTTCCAGTCTCCTTTTCACGTGAATCACAATGCAGAGAACAATGAGCAAATAAAGCAGGGTTAATTAAAAAATATGCTTGCTAAAATCTTGGACTTTTTGTTCTTCCTTTTAGATGTATTTGTCATTTTAAAAGTTCCTTTGTGCCATGTAATGTGCATGTAGATGGAGGAGGAAAGCAAGCAATCTTAATTTGTGGGGTAAAACAACTCTAGGAGTATGTCTGCTTCAAAAGCTAATGTCACTATTGATAAGATTACTAACTACGGTAAGGTGCCTTGGATTTATATGAGGAATACAGCACTGGAATCAGCAATATTTCCAAGAGTACGTAATTATTTTTAGAGATGCTCCACACAACTCCAGTTCAAGAACCACTGATTACAAAACCTAAGTCTTCACTATGCTTTGGCATTCAAAGGTACTAAACACAAGCCTACTGAGAAGATCCAGTGCCACACTCACTCACAGATTTTGTAGCTAAAAGTTTTTAAAAACAAGTAATGAATTAACAACACCACTACAAGGGCATTTGGTATGTATCTTGTATTTTGAAAGGACAGGATAAGGTCAAAAGTTTTTTAAAAATCATAAATTTTCTACAAAGTTGTCTCTAAAATTAGTAACTTAATTTAGAAGCACAGAACAAAGAACTGAATTACAGAAAGACATGTAACAGCTAGAAGTCATAAAGAGTAAAAATAAAATAAAAAGTCATAAAAATCATAAAATCCGTAAGACCCAAGGGAATGCCACGAAGCTGTGTCAGGAAAGGTTTAGGTTGGATATCAGGAACAGATTCATCACCCAGAGGGTGGCTGGGCACTGGAACAGGCTCCCAAGGGGAGTGGTCACAGCACCAAGACAGAGCTCAAGAAGCTTTTGGTCAATGCTCTCAAACACATGGTGTGAGTCTCAGGGTGTCCTGTCACCAGGGCCAGGAGTTGGATGCAATGACCCTTCTTTCTGTCTGAATTAACACAGAAATCCTATCTTGAAGTTAAATACATATATATATATTTTGCGTGATATGGATATGACCTGATCTGACCTCATTATTTATCCCTTTTTTCAGAGGTAATTACTTATTATCTCTGAAAGTGTCTTAATCACAACATCCAGCAACAGAACTGCTCTGAAAGGCCTATAATCCCAAAATTACTCTTTCAACTCAGCAAATCCACCAGTATGCCCCATCTCTGTTTTCCATTTTATGCAGCAAATGAACCCAGTTCTTACTGCGCTTGAGGCAGGGGGTATACTACATCTGAAACACCTTCCAAATACAGTCATCACTTCTTTGCAAAGAGAATTGTTCAGCTTCTGAGACAACTAAAACACCCTGAATTACCTTCTCTGTCACCCTTGGCTTCTGTGTAAGAATAAGGAGGATTGACACAAAAAACCTCTGCTGGACATTAATCCCCTGTTGACAGAACTGTCATACTCAGTCAAGTACATTTGATGCAGATAACGATTTAGGCTCTGTAAAATACCAGTGTTGATAGTTACAATTTTTAGCTGTCAGATTATATTCCTCTACCAGTAATCTGTTTTCTACTAAAAATGTTAACTGGTTCGCTGAATTATAAAGTGAAAATGTGAAACAGGAAGATACCATGAACAAAGCTGTAATTACAGAAGGTCCCGGTGACAACAGCAAGCTCTGGAACTTGTCCTTCTGGTTAATTATGATGTCATCATCTACTCAATGCTCAATGTTTTTAGGGCTTTACTTCAGGGCCTATCATTTATTCTATATATTAACATCTAGAACTATAACCATGATATAACCTAGTCATTTGGAAAGGCCGCAAACCCTGTTATGGTATGTCTCGATGCCAGTGCTGCAGCTTTACTGCATCTGAGACAACCACAGAAAACACATGGGCTTTAAAACTGAGGAAAGTCAGAAAAGCACAGCTAACTGGAGGTGCTTTGAAGTAACTGATAGCTCTGTACTTCTGGTGCTGTGCACTTTAAAAAATGTCTGCAAAGGATTTTAATTAATTAACCTATATCCACTCCACAGCAGGAAAGTCAGTCCTACTGGAGATATGTCTCATTTAGAATATTAAAATGTATGGACAGAGGCTTAGATGTTACTTTTTGGTTCCTTTTTCTCCCATGTGCAAAACCAGAAACAGATGTTAAATACCTGTTTATGATTTCTACTGCAGTTTATAGACCAGGAGGAGTTCCACTGAATAAAGCCAGATTACATATAAATTATTTGCCTTGTAAATATTGCAGAGGATGTGGAATTAGAGCCCTGGAAGTTGTTTCAGACCACAAGATCTCCCTTACTCTCTAATGTCTCAATAACAAACCTCTCATATCTCTATTTCCAAAACGTAAGACAT
The DNA here is from genome assembly GCA_013397895.1 of Origma solitaria. Lineage (NCBI taxonomy): Eukaryota > Metazoa > Chordata > Aves > Passeriformes > Acanthizidae > Origma > Origma solitaria. The sequence continues at coordinate 875,567 of VZRL01002523.1, read as the reverse complement.
TATTGTCAGTCAGAACTAACCCTGCCCAGAAGCAAACAAATGTTTTTAAAGGTTAAAAACCATGGCTTTTTTCTCCAAAGTCTCCCATGACTGTGTTATCCAGCACATTGCTAGAGAAAACGGTATTTAAAAAGTAAAGTACAGTATTGGAAAGTCAAGTCCTTGCGTTTGACAGAATATTTGCTACTGCCCTTGAGATTCTTTCACTTCAGATCCAAGATATTGAAGGTGCCATATTGTCACTTGCTCTACACTGTAAACTAGCAAACCTCTAAATTAAGTAATACTTTAGCACTAGTAAATACACAGGAAAACCTCTCAACACCAATAGATGTGTTGTTCATATACAGACTGATATGGGTACCATTTTTAAAGGTCCAGGTATACACTTAAACAAATGTATCGATGCAGAACCATTTCTGTGTCTGGATCCTCCTGTGCATAGACACAGGAGGACACATAAAAAGGACACTTTTTTTCCTCCTACCTTTCGAAGTTTACACTTGAAATATTTTAAAACTATTATATCAGGAGTGAAGACCTGAAAGGGCGGTTTCCCCTGAGGCGTTTCACATTTGCTACTTGGCCAGGCAGACAGAGGAAAGGCGCTCGGGCTGCCTTGCACAGCCCTCTGCGTGTTACCTGCGCTGAGAGCCACCCCTGGGGGGTTCCAGAGGTGAAATGTCTGAACGCAGCCTCAGGCCACCGTGCAAGCGGAACCCGCTGTCCGAACGGACCGTCGGCCGGCGCTGCTCCCGCACCCGGGGCGGGGGCTGTGGGGCTGCGGGGGTTCCGGGGGTTCGGGCGCTGTGGGAACTGCGGGAGTTGCGGGGGTTCCGCGGCTGTGGGAACTGCGGGAGTTGCGGGGGTTGCAGGGGTTCCGGGGGCTGTGGGAACTTGCGGGAGTTGCGGGGG
>VZRL01002523.1:820500-874049 GCA_013397895.1 Origma solitaria | reverse complement strand
CGGCCCCTCATGCGCCGCTGCGGGCGGTGCGCGGGCGCCCCCTGCCGGCCCGGCGAGGGGAGGAGGCGGGCCCGGAGCTGCGGCTCCGCGGAGGGCCCGGGGGCGGCGGGAGCCGGGACACCGCTGGGAAGGCACAGCGCAGCGTGGGCCAGCCAGGGGCTGGGCCTTCGGGCGAGTCGGGAGCTGGCAAAGACTACCAGGACCTACGAGACAAAACACCTATTTTTCTCTTCAAATTAAAGGGTAAAGCTGTTGTAAATAAGGGGTGAGAATGCCGCTGCAGTGTTAAAAAATGAATGGGCGCACCAATGCGCACGGACATCCTTGTGCCCGCTGCGCGGTACCGCCAGGGCGGCCCCTCAGCCCCGAGCTGCGGCGGAGCGCGGCTGTCTCTGCTCTCTTACCTTGCAGGTGACTGCAAACATGAAATTCGAGTAGGAACAATATTCAGGCAGTCAGGTCTTCTAGGTCTTCTGCTTTTTCCATACCAGAAAGCAGCCCAAGGGAACACAAGATAGTACATTTCGCCTGAACCGTGCCAAACCAAACCCGGGCTGGCAGTGGAGCTCCTGCACGTCCCTGAGTGCCAGAGAGACGCTGGCTTTCCCTCTGCCCTTGGTCCGGCAAGTTATCCGGGGCGACGGCCAGGACGCAAGTTCGGGCACTCTGTTTTTCTGGTTTTTTCTTGCTTTCTTAATCTTGATTAAGGGACCAGACAAGCGGGACGATCATGGGAAATTCATTTTTGTTCATAACTCTGTCCACTTCAGTGACGTGGAGATCGTGGATGGACAGTATCTTGTGCTAAATGAGTATAGAATGAAAAGAAAGAGCCTACAACCTACGGCCCAGTTTAAGAACAAGAATATTTATGAGATTGTGACATTTATGAACCCAAAGAATATTTATTGCATTAACCAAAATCAACAAATAGGTCACTTTAGGAAAGTTGTATCTGGGTAGTGAAAATCCTGGAACTTGGGAAAAAGAGAACAGAATTCTTTCATTGCATTAATTGTCTTAAATAAACAGTGTATCAAAATGAGGCTTCATATTAAACACCATCATTTTAATGGTTTTCAACAGAAGGAAATGGAAAACATTGGTGAAATTAACCTGACAGATGAGGTAGCACAGCTGCAATTTTAAAAGTAATATCCTTCCACAAGATCCAAGAAAAATGAAACAGTCCTGTGTTTTTCTGTAGGCTCTTATTTTATTTTCTGTTGCTTTGACTGGCAAGCCCGAATATTTGAGCATGAATTTTATTACTGAGGAAAACAACATGATTATTTAATGAAGATTATATTGGAGATGCATCTCATACCTCTAATAGCATAACATTAACTTGTGAAAAAAGTTTATCCAGCTGTTCTTTTTAAAAGTTCAGTAGATAAACAAGAAAATTATAGTTTTTTCCCCAGTTTTTTAAAATTAACATTCACAGAAATTAGAATCTCTGCAAAGTATTTTACCTTTACTAAATCTAAACTATCTGATTAAGATTTCAGTGAAAAAATGTAGACACTAGTCAGAAAGATATTCTACTTCAATTATGTCTGTGTGACTATTTTACCATTTTCTTTATTGATGGTTATTGTGATGTGAAATGCGATTGGACCCCATGAACTAAATAGTGATGGAAAAGGAAATGGCAAAAATGTGTATTTCTGGTTCATTTGGGTTTTTGAAAAGATCTTACTCCTGAATTTACTGTGTGAATTCACACACTTGTTCTTAACACTCCAAGTATCTTTACTTATATTTCAGTCTACCAGGAGGACTGAACTGCAGATATAGCCCAAACCTCTTAATGGCCCATTTTAAAATACCAATGAGATCTGCTAAACAGTGTCACAGACTTGCCTGGAGGTTGCCATCAAGGATAGCAAATCTCTTCAGAAGACTGAAATGTAGGACACTTGAAAGAGTAAATGCTATTTAAGATTATTCTGATTTGTGTAAATACAATGATCATTAGAGCAGTTTCAAGGGTAGTTATTAAAAAAAAGAGTGAGCACTAAGAGGACCTTTCTTGTTCCCTGACAGCATTAGCTGAAGTTACCTAAACACCAGAGTGTGGTTCTATCAATAACTTGATTATTACAGACAGGGAGAAAAAAGACTTGGTTTTCTTTCTTATGTAATCATAGCGAAGAAAGGAACTTAGTTGTTTCTTCTTAGTGGATGTAGTCCTTTACCCCTGATAAAACTAGCAATGCAAATGTTTGCTAAATAGGAAATGTGTTATGGGGTTTTACAATAGCTGCCCACTTCTAACTTGACAGAAATAATATTGTTATAATCCCATGTAAGCAGCCTTTCAGTCATATGTCATATTCTAGTTATGACTGATCACTACAGAATTTAATCTGTGAAAACAGTCCAATATAACTGGCAGAATTGTCCCAAGAATAATCAATAAGAATTCACACTGAAAAATAAATGGGGTAGATGTCATGTGCTGAGAAACACAATTGAGAAAAAATAAGAACAGGAAATACCTGAACTGCAGGTCCCATGTGACAAAAGAGCAACATTACAGAATGTTTTTCTTGGCCTTCCCTAAACAGAAGCTTTTTCCAGAAGAAGTTCTTTAATTAAAAGAAAAATAGCAGGATTGCCTTGATTTAAAAGAAAATAAAACATAACTGATACACTGTAGACTGCTTGTTTTCAGGTTTGAATTATCTACTTCACGCATGTAGACAATATGATCCTCTTAACCAGTATTGTGAAGCTCCTTAGCATCAAAAATATGACATCAAAGAACAACTCCAATAACCTTAGAGGCTTTTTGGTCCATGTTTCTGATTTAGGCTGAAGTTTTTTAGTGACAATTTAAATTTTGTGGGCTCTGCTCAAAGAGAACATGACACTATGCATCCCACACACAGGGATTCGTGCAAAAATAGATATGGTTACTTCAAACTGCAAAAATACAAGTACTTCAATTCCAAACATTAGAGAACAAAATTGAGTACTTGTGCTCACACTTTCAACAGGAAAAGAAGAAATAATCACAGTTTACAGGAGGGTCTCTTTGCACCTGCAGTTCAGTTGCTGCAGTCCATCATCTCCATTACCTTTGAAAGTTCACTATTTAAAAAATATTGAGCTACACTTAAGAAGAACTCTGAGTGCTTCCTGTGCTGTCTTCTTGCCTCAGTCTCAACCAGGGCTGGAATCTAATAACTCGGAACTAGTGATTTCCTGGCAGAATATTATATTTCAGCTTACAGTCATTCTTTCTGGGAATTGAGGTAGTGCTGTGGAGAGTGCTGAATCCCTAACTGTGCAGGCTGGATTAGATTTACTCTAATCCAATGTTTAAAAACAATATTTACCTTACTTTAGTGGAATTTTAGCCATTTCCTTTATTACTTTGATAATACTTCAGAGATAGTTCTAAACCTGGATGGGAAGAAAGAAAAAAAAGTCCCAGGGAAAATTAGAGAAGTCTATATAAACATGACTTTTTCCAGCATCCTGATATATGCATGGGTATATTTATGTATGTATAGAATATACAATCTACTATGACAAAATAATTTATTGCAAATATTTATATAAAGCATGTTGGCACGGGATTGCATACTATTTGACATATTCTGTTCTCATTATTGAAAAAGTATTGGTGCTTTTCTAATGTACTATTGATAAGAAGGCAAGCACAAGGTTAATCTTCCAGGGTTTTGCAATCCAAATCTCCTTTACAAGAGACAACACAAAATGCATTCATATTTTTGTATTCTTATAATAGATCAATGTATATCTGGCAAGCACCAACTTAGTTTCACCAGACCTGAAACTGGTTGACTGGATACAACTTGGAGATTTATGAATACCACTGTAAGGATCAAAGTTTGTTGTCATCATGTCTGGTTAACACAGGCAATTATTAAAAGGAAGGAGAAAACTATTTGTGCCAAAACTTGGACCCTTTAGTAATTCGGAGTTCTATGTTTAGAACAGAACAAGGAATTACAACACGCAATATTTTGAGGCTTTATTTCCAGTCATTTTGTTCCATTCAGGATTTCAAATCGAAATCCTGAGCTGCCACAGGTTTTGTTTTTGTGTGAACAGTTCTTCTACAAACAGGGCAGAAATTACTTTCCGACAGGAATCATTATTTAAATAACATATTATTCCACCCAGTTACAAATATGCTGGCAGAGCAAGAAAATTAAATTGGGGGGGAAAGACTTGGCATATTTCATCAGTTTAAAGAATTATGAAATAAAGTTCTACAGGATCTGCATACCCAAAACACCACAAAGGTCACTTATCCATAGCTATTTATTCTGCTATGCTTAATGACAAGTTTTGCAGGCAAACCATTTGGTAAAAGTTTCATCCTGAAGAAATGAAAATAACAATAGTGCCGTTATATAAAATCATATATGTTTAAAGAGATACACAATTTAAGTTTTGAGGTTTTTCCTCAAAGAAAAAAATCCTTCTAATTGCTACTGAATGGGAAAGAGAGGCTGCTCAAAGCACATGGGGTGATTCAAGTTCCCACCTTTCTCAGGGGTAAAAAAGAGTTCACAGTCATTCCTCAAAATCCAGAGAATCATATAATCAGTCTTAGGTCTCTGTCCAACCTGGAATTCATTTGTTCTTGGCTCCTTGTGTTCAGGATGCTCACTTCTCTTCTGCAAGAGGAAAAATCAGATCCACCTTCATCCCTGTAATGCTTGCTGGCCTGAATCCCCACACTGGCCCTTTGATCTCACACTTAAAGCCTCTTTGAGACAGTTCCCAGCCTGGCCATGTATTTCTGTGGGCAGCATTCTTTCATACCACCTGGTTTTGGCAATCTCCTTGTGTAAAGCTGAGGACATAGTTAGGTCCTCCATGGACCCAGATAAGCAGGAGATCTACATACCCCCTTACCAGGATGGAAGAGTAACTCTGAAATTAAAATAGTCATAGTCTCTGCAGTTTTAGAAAATGTGGATTTCGCCTAAATTTTCTATTTGGCCACAACTTTCAGAAGACATTGAGTAGCAGTGGGTCCATTAAAAGCATGTTTATAGCTTCTATGTAAAGAAGTGAAGACCTTCAGAAGACCTCTGAAATGAAAGTAGGAAGACTTAACTCATCAAAATTATTTCTAGTTAGTTAGAAAGTTTTATTCTTATACAGACTACAGCATTACAAATACTAGAGAGCTCTAGAAGATATGGGAATTAAGGAATACCATCAAGGAACTAAAATCGTACTTCTCAGCTCTTGATGATTCGTAATAAATCTTAATATATTAGTTAAAGCTCAGGGGAAATGATATTCGATTTCCTTTTGTTCACTGTCTTTTTTTTTTTTAGGATTCCATGGAAAATTATGGAAGACTCATCCCAGCTTTGGAGATCCGATCCAGTCTATCATAAATCCTTAAACTTACATATTAGTCTTTTTAACAGACTCTGTTGCTTTCATTTTTCTTGTGCTTCAGCATTTCATGATACCATCAGAGACCACAGGTGGAGTGTTGAAATAAAGCAAGAAAGAGTTTTCTACTGATGAGATGTCCAGACAGACCTGACTAAAGAGATGAGCAACTAACCATATCCTAGGTATGAGGTTCCAATGTTATATTACCCAGCACAGGGGAAGTTCATTCAATTTGTTTAATTAATTTTAGTACTTAGATTTCTTGCTAATTATTTTTCCCCGTCTGAATATATTGTGACCTGAGGATTTTTTTAAGAGAAAAGAATCATTAGAGTACTCTCAGTAATATTCTAGGGGAAAAAATGAAAAGAAAATAAAATTGAGAAAGAAGTTCCGTATTGTTTCACTATATTGTTTGACCAACCTTCCTTTTTCTTTAACCTTTTGGACATCAGGCACTGTCTTTATTTTAAATGAGCTCCATTTAACTATCAGCTAAGAGTAATTGTAGCCACATTGCAACTTCTGTGGTAATTGCCCATAAGAGAGTGGAACAACAAGGTGAAGGAATGAGCAACCCAGCCTTCTTTGACCAAAAGATCTACCCAAATATTAAAACTAGCCCTTCTTTATATTGAGGGTGGCAGAGCACTGGAATGGGCTGCCCAGGGAGGTTGTAGAGTCTTCTTGTCTGGAGACATAAAAAACCAACCTGGTCATGTTCCTGTGTCACCTGCTCTAGGTGACCCTGCTTTAGCAGGGGGGTTGGATTAGATGATCTTTAGAGGTCCCTTCCAAACCTAATTACTCTGTGATTATGCAGTATCTGAAATACAAGTGTACATTTTTCCTGTCTTTTTCACAGGTTTTTCTCCCTTAGTTCCAATGCAAATATGTCTTTCAAACTATCTGGAAGGCTGAGAAACAGCTGACAAAGTGAGTTTTCTTTTCCACATAAAATATTTAAGTAAAACTGGTTTAGTTTCCGTTTTCTTTCTTCATGCAAAGCAAAGATAGATAACCATCCTTCAGAAAAATTCCAGCTGTGTTAGTTTGAAGGTCATCCTTTGAAAACTATGTGTAGTATGTATCTAGTGTGCTTCTATACACAATTATTACTTTCCTTGGTTTTGTTAGCATGTCCTAACTATCAACCGCAACTCCTGTTTTGCTTGGCAAGCCTCCCAACAGTCAACAGATGTTTTCTCCCTCCTATTTCTTCCCTGAGCTAAAGACTTCCAAATGATATCATCTCTCCTTGAACATAGGGTGACTCCTTTTGTCCCGGGATTCCCTTCTGAGCCCTGGTGTTTAGAAACTTGGTAAACAAAAAGTACCCCTTTTCAGAGACTGTGCAAACTTTGTGTCTACAAAATTATACTATGGACCACCAAGGCCAACAGACAGTATAGCCAACCAGGCTTACATCTAAAGGGTTGCAAGACAAGTGTCTTAGTTATGAAAATCTGAAATTCATAATGGATTTGCATGGCATGCTTCTCTGCCCAATAAAACAGATTCCGTTTACCTGCTGGAAAGCTTTATTTGGTGATTTGGTGCTTTCCACATACTGTCTTATAATTGCCAGTAAGAGCTACTAGGATTCAAAGGATATGCATAGATCTTCTGATGATACTTCCTTTCATACTTTCATAAGTGGAGATAACATATGAGAAGAAAGGAAAATCAAGCATTTTCAAGCTTGGGCTGAGTTGAAATACCACAGTTAAGTCATCTAGCTTTCTCATGCTAAGGGTCTAAAAATAAAACAGGTGTTTTTCAGAGTTAACCTTCTAGACCAGACAAAAGAATCAATAGAAGGTATTTTCCAATTAGCACTTATTACTGTGTAAGATCCTGAACATCTTTTAAGACTCAATTGAGCTCTCTTTATTCACCTGGAAATCTCAGTTAGTTAAAAATATAATTTTGCAATCTCTGGTTTTGAAATATGTGTTTGATAAAGTGCAGTAGATTTATTTTCAGGAAAGGAAATGTTTATTAGCATTTGAAAAGCACATATTTCAATGTATATTTGAACAATAAACTTCTCAGTTGGGTAGGGCATTGTGCTAATAACACCAAGGTTGTGGGTTTGGTCCCCGTATGGGCCATTGCCTTAACAGCTGGACTCACTGATCCTTCTGGGTCCCTTCCAACACAGGGTATTCTGAGTTTTGTGATTTCTGTGACTTGTCTCTCTCCAAGCAGTTTGCAGTTCTGAAAATGTTATCTGCAGAATGAGCACACAGGAGGAAGGAATTTGTGAAGAAAGAAGGATTCTGCGTATCTTACTCTCCTAGTTTTCAGCACAGAGAGTTATGGCTGTTCAAACCAGAATACTGCATTCTCTTACAGAGACAGTTACTCTTCCAGGCTGTCTGGTCTTAGCAGGACTTCTCATAACCCTGCTCATAATTGGCTCTCCCTGTGCAGCGTGCATCCTCTGGTCTGGAGGTCCAAGTGCTCAACATAAAGCTTAGATGAGATGAGGAGAAATCCTTCTTCAAGGATTTCTCATTGCCTGAGATGCTCTGCAATGGCGCCATGCTACTGTTTCAACTGATCTGGTGGGGTCTTTCTGTCTTCAAAAAGTTGTTGTCACAAAATACAAAACGAATCTCTAGCAGGTACACTCTGTGACATTATATTTGTCTTCGTTTTTAAAACCCTTTACTGACATTGGCAAATCCTAGCTACAGTCCTGTGAGTGATTGACATGTTATGAAACCAGAAAAAGGTGCTGAAAAATTTAAAAAATATTTATCTAGACCACTGAGTCAGACATCATTTCAAACTTAAAATAAGAAGTAGAAATTCCTGGATGTCAACTGCATAATCAACTACAGAATCTCTTCAAATAATACATACAGAACCCAAAGGCAAAAGTAAACTTTTTTTAAAATGTGTGTTATTATGATGTATTCAATGGATTGGGCATCCATATGTTTCTTTTTTTTTTTTGCAGGGATTTTTGATGTTGGGAAAAATTCAGTCCACTGTCCATCCAGATGAAATCCTGTATGTACAGGAGCAAATATAAAAATGTATGTCACCTGTCAGAGAGTCATTTGCTCATTGATAATTTTTGGCCTGAAGAAATGTAGTCATTTCTGAAAGCAGGTAAAGTTCTGATGCATAGGTATGTTCAAGGAGAATCTGATTTGAAAGTAAGCTTCCTGCAGGAAATACTGTGTAATCAGTAAGTGGAGAGTTGAGAAGCAATTAAATAATTCAGATTTCATCTGCTTGATAACTGACTGTATCAGCTCAATACTTACTGAAGGCTCAGGAACAGCAGAAGGTTTTCTAAGACAGCAAACTGCGTTGTTATCAGTAACCTTGGCCTGGTTGCTGCCTTTACCCACGCCTAAGGTGTGGAAAACCAGTCTGGCAGCTTCCAAACCAGTGTGGGTTTGGCATAAGCTCATTCTGTGGTGTGGAGTGGTCCCCACAAACAGCAGCTGTATGACCATCCTTCCCATGGCAGTGGGAGCAGCAATCCCTGCTCTCCAAGGCCTGTCCCTATAACTGGCTTCCTGGACATCTGTGCCCATGCTTCTTGTGACCCTCCCCTGAGACAGCAAAATTTTTTTCTTTTTGCATTGCTGAGAAGCATTTGGCCAGTTCTGATTCAGTATCACAATTTTTAATGACAAGTAAGTGGTTACTTTAAAAATCGTTACTATTACAACAGGCCTATATTTTAAATCCTAAAGATGGAATGGTTCCAATGTAAGGAAAACCACAAGGTGCCATGGCTCAGTAGCTAATGAGCTGATCAGCTTCACTGTCTCCACCTTTCACTATGGCTGAAATCCTAGACTCCAGCTTTACTGATATTCAGGGATCTCTGACACATCTTTGAGACATATATCAAAATTAAAACAAACTATTTTTGACCATGGACCACCTACACAGAGTTAAGCCATTTGAAATTAAGTATTACTCGCATGATGCAGTGTTAAAATCCTTACTGTTAATACAGTTTAGCTGCTTCTGGATTGCAAATTCTCAATTTTATTTAGCATATAAAACCTGGAATCAGGCAAACCATTTTTCACTATAAGCAATAGTTCTTCCATTTGATATACACTAGGAATCATCCCTGGGCAAGCCTTTCCCCCATCATTAGGTTTTGTTCTCATAACAGAGCTGTTGGATTTGAAACAAAAATGTGTTTCTCTAACCACAAAAATCCAACAAGGAGCACAAAGTAAAAGAATCCTTAAAAGGCTCCTGGTTTTGGTTATGATTTTAAATATAGTATTAGTAAAGCACTTTTAAAATTAGATATGTCAGAAATCTACAAACAGAGCACCTGATGTAAATGGAATGCAGCTTAAAATCACAAGTCTTCATATGCAGCTACTTTAAAAGTATCATTTTGAATGTCAAAAATATGAGGATGAGGAGAAAAATTATATATTCTTATTTCTTCCCATTTTCTCTCTGTAGAAAGTGCTGGTATAACCCTTCCAAGCTTTGGTGAATTCTGAAGAATTTATTATCTTCATATCCGTTAAATTAACTGTAAATTTTACTACAGTTTTGAGCTAATGCCTTTAATAAAATAATGGATCTCAATAAAATGAAATTACTATCCTTCTAAAGATATATTATTTATTTCATTGTAATTGAACCAGTATTAAATTATAAAACTCCCAGCACATTAGTTTTTAGATATGACTTTAGGTGGTGGCTCTTAACGTGTTTGTTATGGGCATGAAGTTTTACCTTCTTCTCATTTATTAAATTACATTGAAATTGCCATCGAGCTTGATAATCCAATGGCATATGTTTCATAATGTTATATTCTAGAAGAAAATACATTACTGAGAAAAACATAATGTTTTCTACAAATGCATGTTTAATGAATGTTTTTTAGCAAATAAATTAAAATCCCAGGAATTTCGATAGCTCTTTTTCATCCCATGACATTCAAAGATTGCTCTCTGATCATGTAGCACATTTTCAAAAGGTGTACAGTCACACAAAGCCATATTTCTGAGCTCACTGGCTTTAACAGAGCTACACAAAAGAAAAAAAATGGCCTCTTTTTGCTAATAAAATGCTAGCAGATAGAAGGAGTCATATGAAGTCAAGAAATCACTGATTAAAATTGTACCCCACAGTCTGAATTTGTCTTCCATATTTGCAGTGTTTTCCTGATCTACTTGGCCAATAAGCATGAAATAGTGAAAGACTTGTGGGACAGTCATGACTACATCTCAACACCCTCATTCCACTCAGAAAATGCATCTCATTAATAGGAAAAAAGTGAAGATATCTTGGCTTAGAATTTGCTATGTATAGCAATCAAAAATGGTCCTGAAAAGAAGTACTGATAGTTGTGACAAAAAGAAATTAAATGTATCATTGGTGTTGTGCCAGATACATGCCTCATTTAGTTTTTTCACAGATAGAGATTTTCTTAGTTGGAAGATTTCATTGCCCAGATAACTGGTTTATTTCTTCCAATTTCTGCCTCTCAGGCTATCTAAAATGCAGAGCAATGGCATTCTGCCATGCGTCTCAGGATATCACTTCCCCATCTGTCCAAATCAGGTACCTGTCCAGACTGAAATGAAGCTTTTCTCTATCTAGGCTTAATTCTGAAGGAAATCAAGGCTATGAAAAGATGGATGTGCAACTAAATCCAACTGCAACACAGAATCAAAATGCTCCTTGGGCATCTGTCCATCACCAGCTAAATGTGTGGCAGGAAGTCCTGGACCTCATTCATAGTGCCTCTGTAGCTGCTGTCTCTTACAGATGCCTCTTGCAGTCAGACAGATCCTGTCAGATCCTGTTCTGGAGACCATTTGTCACAATCCCCTAAAATCTCCTCAGTGATTCAAATTCAATTACCACTCATGGTGCCATTAATTGCTCTATTTCTTATCAAAACCAAACGTTGAGCCTTCTCTCTAATAGGTAATCTTGTATATTGAATCAAGTCCACCATGATTAAGCCAGTTCTGAATAATCTTGCGCCATGTTCTCACTGCAGACAAATGCTGTTCCATGTCTGATTAAGATGCTGAAATTAGACTTCACCTTTTCTTACATGACTAGAATTTTTGTTGTGTAATATCTGCTATGAGAAATGTCTTGCCTTTTTTCTGGATCTAGAATAGTTCTGCTTCCAAATTATTTATAGGCTGCTTAATTTATTTATTCATTCTCTGAAAAACATTTTTGCTTGTTCACAAATGTATCAGCAGCATTGTGTGCCCCATAGTTCTCAACTTGTGAGATATATAACAAAAAAATAATTCTGTAGTTAAGAATATAGTACAACCAAACCAAAAAACAGCACTCTTGAAGTGTCCCAGATTTTTTTAATCAAAAATTTATTATGATTTTGTCAATGAGATTTGGAATTCACTTTCCTGCCCAGTCTGTTCTTGAATCTTGCACTTCTCACCTCTCAGCTTTGAAATCTCACAAAATGCGTCAGTTTATATCTGATGCCATGTCTGACATTTTCATAATAATTTCTCATTTCATGTAACCATCACCACTTTCACTGGAGGAACAACTGAAGGAACAACTAAGCAAGGGTAGAAGACATTTAAGCGAACAGTCTGATGTACACATTAACAGACACTCTAAAAGGGAAAAAAGTTGGCAAGTTACACCTATACAGCTCAGCAACACCAAACACGCAAAAGACATCAATGACAGAGGCAGACTTACGCACAGCTTTCTGTATCTACTCCCACACTCAGTCTACTTCTATAAGTACTTCCAGGACAGACCTTCAGTGTCTACAGTTCAGGGCCAAACAGCTCAGCATATGAATCTTAGTCCAATATTAAAGCTTTGACCCCTTCCACACAAATATACACATATAGAGCTGTCAAGATTATTATCTGCTCTCTTTACCTTTCTACATTTCACAGTTTTAGGACACATTTGGTTTCTTGGAAAGCATCTTACTGAATATCTACATCATAAACAAACCTGAAGAAAAATATAAGGCTTAATTTTATTTTTAGGGACAGCCAATAGAAAGCATACAAATATGCTTTCTTCCATATTTAGACTGGTGCCTAAACTCAGGAAATAAAAAATGTAAGAAATTTTCCAGATGGACCAAAACACCCTGTTACTTGTTTAGAATCTCACAACACAAACACTTCAGGTCTAACAGCTGCCAGAATGGGTGTGTTTGTGTGTGGTGCACGCACATGTGTGTGTATCTCTCTCTTGCTCTTGCTCTGTCTTTTCCTATTTTTGTAGAGTCTGCTCCCTGGCTTTACTTTTTACAGAAGTTTTTGCCAATCCAAAATATGTAGACACTAAGTTAAATCACTCATTTTGTTTATGTGGCAACAAGTTCAGACTTCTTGCCGAAAAATGTTCTTGGCTTTGGACAAAGCAGGCTTTGAGATGCTTCCATCTGTTTTGAATACACCACAAATCGTAGTACGGAAACCATTGCCCTCAACTGGTGGCCAGTTTGCTGAATAAACCTATATTAAAAAAAATAAGTATGATTCAACTGCAGACTTTTTTCATATTTTTCTATCATTTAATTTCAAAGGAATCCAATCCTTATATGGAAGAACTTTAAATACTTGTGAATTTTCTTACTGGGAAGAGGGTCAAGTAAGTAACAAAAATCAGGTTTTTTTAATTCATGAATTGCTATTATCAGTGAGGGGAAAAGGTTTAGGCTCTTTTTTTTAGGCTTAGTACTTTTCATAATGGGGCCTGAGCATTGTTGTAAAGGTAATCTTTCAATCTCTCAGGAGTTTTATTTCTTTGTATGTTCTACTATTGCTGGAAAGGAAGAATTTGAGAGAATTTGTGAGTCAACAGTATACACAGTCTTGGAAAAAGAAAGATATTCTCCGCTTTGCCTTTTGTCGTCGCAATCTCGGTACATCTTTTTATTATTCCTCTACTCTCACTTCCTTTTTGACTTCCACTGCTAGTTTTGGAAAGGAACAAGGGTTTCTTCAACAACATGTATAGACAGCACCAGCAATGAGGACTCCCAAACAAAATTGTTTTCAAACAGAGCTCCTTTGGACTCCAGAAGATTATAGAATCATAGAATATCACAAGTTGGAAAGGACGCATAAGGATCATCAAGTCCAATTCTTTGTTCCTCACAGGGAGTTCTATCTATCAAGATAGTGAGCAAAATGTGATTTATGTATACTTGTGTGTGATTTGACATGAAAACTAACTACAGGATTTACTCAAAAGATTAGAGTAGACACAGAGTAAAACCTTGAGCAATCTTTCCAAATATATCTTGCAATCCACAGCACTGGTGCCCACATTCTGCTTCTAAAACCAAGCATAGCTTGGGAATATAATTTATCTACATTATGCAAAACTGAGTCTTTCTGATAGGGATTTCTGTCTTGTGTTCCCTTCCAGGCATGATCTGTTATCAGATGTACAGTTAACCAAAAATATACAAAGTCCAGAAGTCAGGAGCCAGGAGCAAGGGTTTCCATGACTGTTGTGGTAAATTACCTGTGATCAAATGGCTCATGGCTGTGTTCCAAATTTATTGCAGAAGAACCTGGCTTAGGAGAGCCAATGATGGGAGAAGGCACCTCATACTGCAGCATCTAGTAGTAATTTCTGGTTTTACTCCAAGGCAGATGTGATACAAATGATTCAGCTGAGCTTGAGAATGTCCTGAAGTTTGACCCCAACAGATCCACAGTCCAACTGCATTGTTGAAAAAACCAAGCTGCAATTAAAAGCTGATGTGTAACAGAACTGTTAATAGGCACAAAACATTGTTTTCTGTATGCAATATTTAAAATACACCAGGAAAAATCACTGGAACAAGGATCTTCACTCTAGGCTTGTAGTCATTATCTCAGCTCTGTCAGACTTTATGCTATCCTCCATTCTTTTAGACTTAGCCAAAATTTAAAATTATATGAGGACTGCATATATTCAGTAAAGAGAAAACAAAATCCTGTTCCTTTATTTGGAAACAATTTTTGCATGTTTTAACTCTAAGATTCCCTCTTACTCTATCTATATTTTTTGTGATTGCAGCTGTTGTGGAGTATAACCTCAGATAATGCAGAAGTAATATCAAAAGGTGTGCAAAATTAAATCAAATCTTTTGAGGTGCTAATGCTAACAATTGACCTGTGATGCTAGCCTTATACTCTTTTCTATGTTTCTACTTCATCATGTCTCCTAGTGTTGCTGGAACAAAAAATGTGAGAAGCAAGAGGCAGCTCTGCTGTGCACCTGAGCTAGAGCAGCTCTTCCCCTCAGCAAAGCACATGGCAGGAGGATGCTGCTGCATGCATGGGACAAGTGGCAATCTGTGGTGCTGTGAGGAGCACAAGGTAGGTATGGGCTGCATACTCTAAAGATATAAAGGAGAAAAGATCTCATTTCTGCTACCATGTGTGTACCAAGAGCCCATTGAAAGAATAGACCCAGGGAATGTTAGGATAAGAAATCAATCCCATTCAAAAACCCTCATCATATCTTTCACCCTTTGGCCAAAATATTTGTTAGTATTCAACACTTGTTGATCCTTTCTGCTATCAATATTATTACAAATTTAAATGATGAGATCTTTCATTGTTAATCTGCCAATGCTATTGCAGTTTGCTCCCGATGTGGGG
Source organism: Origma solitaria (assembly GCA_013397895.1). Lineage (NCBI taxonomy): Eukaryota > Metazoa > Chordata > Aves > Passeriformes > Acanthizidae > Origma > Origma solitaria. The sequence goes on along the minus strand of VZRL01002523.1, from coordinate 859,023 downwards.
ACTTGGCTCTCTTTCACTTTCCAATAAATTATCATTTAAAAAAATATTTTTGTAATTTCTTCCAAGGACAATAGCTCATACCTTAATAGCACCCAAACCATGAAGAAAATAACTAGTAATTAAACCATTAATCCCTCTCACTTCTCTAAATTTGAATAGCATGGGTTAGAGAGACGAGAAGGTATTCCCATACAATTAAGTGATTCATTGGCTTACTTATTTTGGACCATGAACATCACATATATAAACTTTATACTGTTTTAAGCATAGCTTAAGTATCCTTTTGCCTCTCTTAGGATTGGTACAAAATGACCTTACATCAGTAACTTCTCAGCATAGTAAAATCTCTCATGCCAAAAAAAGGGACATTCAATTGACTTCTCAATATGCTGCAATTTACACTTCATCGTCTCTGACTACTCTTCAACAGACATCACTGCTTAAATCTCCAATCAGATATATCAAAGAAGGCATCTTTCTTCTATATTCCTAAGTTTTTATTAACTTGGTGAAATCCTTGGAATCTCTAACTTTACTAAGTCATTGCTCCAGTTTGGCAGAATCAGATGGATCTATTAGTCTGATCTGGGAGCAGGTTGAGGCTCTGGTGTTTACCATTATATCCTTATAAGCCATCTTGATTCACTTCAAATCATTGCTTTTTCTATAAAGCTCTCATATTTCAGTGAATTATTTATGCCAGCAAACCAGGAACTCTTGTTGCTGATAGTATCACAATGTTATTAGGTAAGAAATAACACCTGAGATCCTGACTTCTGTATGCCTCCACAGAGTGAGAAGTGAAAAATCCCTCTATTCTTCCCTGTAAGCAGATAGCTGGAATACTAATGACAGTATAGGCTGAGCACAATGTACAAGTCCCTGGGCTTTCAGCAAATTGTCAGCTTGTGCTCACTCGCACAGTGCTCCTCCACAAACCTGTTTTACAACACATATCCTTCACCCAAACCTGCTGAACATCAGAAGGCAACAGGTTTTTTAATCCTGAAGTTCTGAACTATAATATAAGTGATGGGGGGGAAACTCAAAGGAAAAAGCCCAGGTTCAAAGGGGGCCTGTCCTCCCACTGGCTGGAGCAGAGCATGCTCTCACACCAGGTAACTCTTGGCACAAGCATGGCTGTGACTTCTTTCCCCTCCTTGCTCAGCCAAACACACTTCTACCAGAGTCTCCTAGTAATCCCTCTAATCACTCCTAGATCAAAAATTTAACAAACATGCTTATTTTTCTCCTGTGGTCTGCTGCTCCTCAGGCACTGCAGTGTTTATCTCAGTACCTCAAGATCAAACATCAAGTAGGACAAACGGCTTTTTGTCTGTGTACTCTATGTGCACATGGAGTTGTCTCTGACCAGGGTCTGGAACACTGCAACACAAATGACTTACATCAGCATACTGGAAAGTGATAGCATCACCCAGCTATATCTATCTGCTAACTCAATATTCCAGATGGGTACCTACAGTGACTTTCTGAGCTTTACCAGTAGTATCTGCTATCTAGACATACGAGTAAGCTGTGCACCATATCTATTTAATACAAATCCTAGCTCTGGTTCTGATGTGTCCGCATCTTCAGATTGAAATATTAGCCAGTTCAGTGGTATTTAGAAGTGAATATATGTCTGTAATTCAGTTTTCATGCAGACAGAATATTAATATAAATTTCAGTGAGAGGAGGAAGATTTCATTTTGCGTGGCAATTTTATAGTCAGACAAAATATTCAAAATGCTAAACTTTCTAACTGTTTTTAACAAGCAGTTTATCAGAACTGACTGAGAAAAGGTGATAATGTTAAATTTTAGATCACAAAAAGTGCAAATAGGTTTTTTTTAAGTAGTTGTAAGCAAAGTATTTTGGCTGCCCTTTTGCTTCACTAATGTGCCATTCCTGTGAATTCAGTTTGCTTTGCGTGCTTTGTTCTCTTTTCCTACAGCAACACCTACTGTTAAAAATACAACTGGAATTTTCAATTACAAGCCCACAAGGTTATTTTTAAGTAACCACTAGCAGCTCAAACTTTCAAAGTGATCCTAATCCTGTTATACAATGTGTTTTGTTTCCCCAACAACCTTTTTAGGAAGCGATCTCCTATCTAAACTGCTTTCTGAGTGCAAAAGACATGAATTAGAGATTTTTAAGACAACTCTGAACCTGATTGAAATATCTGAACTGACATTCCACCCTGTGGTAGGTCAGTGACAAAACTCAGATGTGAACTAATAGTTTTTAAATACCCAACCTGACTTAAAATCAAAATAGTGAAATAGAAAACAGATATTCAAACAAGCCAAATTTAACAAAAAGGAAAGTCATCTTATAAAATTTCATCTGGTTTTAATTTAGGATTTCAGCCCCAGGGTAGTTTGATCCCAGGTTTTGGATAGAGTTCTATCCTTAAGTTCACCTAACCTGTGAGGTAGAAGTTTAGTTTTATAATTTAGTGTTCATGCTTTGAAGAAAAATTATATGGAAAAGAAAATAGAGGCCTACAGAAAGTCCAAGTACAGTGTCCATTTTTATAAAAACTTAAGTGAAAATTTAAAATGGAATAACGAAAGCCATGCACTTCGTGGCTTATTAGGAGATTGTTTTGACAGAAGGTTGGTTCACAGCTTCTGTTCCCAGATTTATAGAAACTGACAGCAGAGCTACCACTATTTCTTGTTCTGAGAAAATGTATTCTATGTTTCTCTGTGACTAAGGTCACTGTGTGTCATCATGTTCCCTAGAGCATGCTGCGAGCAAAGTTCAGCTCCCAGAAGCCTGTTAGCAGACTGTTTTTCTGAAGTCATGTTCTATGTCTGTCTTTTATACCTAGAAGAATTTGCAACAACTTTATATACAGAAACACTCTGTGACTATGTCATGCTTTGTCTGAATTTGAATTATTCATCTATTCAAAAGATAAGCTGTTTAAATGAAACACATCATTTTACTTGAGCCAGCTGCAAAAAACGGAATCTTTTATTCTCAGAAGTTCCTACAATGGATTTTTGCTAACCTTTAAAGATGAAAAAAAATCTTTTAAAATATCACAAATACTTCAGAAAAGCATTTTTCATTGCCCTCCTCAGCCTTCCCTGATCCTTTGGATATGAACCTACATTTCTCTATGCATTGCCATGACAGATCATGAAGATATGAATTTCCAGAGAAATTCAGTGAAATTCAGTGAAAAAGATTGAATAACAGGATCAGTGAATAGAAGGGAGTGCAGTAACACTGTTAGTTGCCTGGGTCAGCCAACAGGTCTCAACACTTTCTGTTAACTTTCCCTTCTTTGAACTGCCAGGGATGCATTGATCTTAGTATCCAAGCAATCTGTGTTTGCCCATTCAGTCATCAGAGAGAAGGATATGTATTACGTACTCTGGAACAGGTTGCCCTGAGAAGCTGTGGATGCCCTATCCCTGGAGGTGTTCATGGCCAGGTTGGATGGGGCTTTGAGCAATATGGCCTAGTGGAAGATGTCCCTGGGCATGGGAAGTGGGGTAGGACTAGATTATCTTTAAAGTTCTCTTCCAACCCAAACCGTTCTATGATTCTATAATTTGTTGACTTCCGATGTCCTCAGCAATCCCATCCAATAATAATGTACTCACTTACTTTAAACTTGGCTTTTGTCACCTTCATCTAGCAAAATACTCATGGCTCAAACTGGAAAAACCCCTAAGCTTTCAAGTTCCCTACAGAGAAATGCAAGAAATACACATCACAGGACTGTACAGGGGCTGCTTTTCGCTATTGGATGAAGCAATTTCCTTGTTCAAATTGCCATACCAAACCAGACTCAACAAAAATATAAAAGAGACATAGGAGCTGAAGTGAAGGCCCTACCATACCCCAACCATTTACATTGCTTTCCCTTGTACAGTAGACTTGAAAAAAAATCTTTATAAAAGAAATTGCCACAGGTCTGATTAATAATATGTATGTCCTTTGAAGCCAACTCAAACCATCCTTTCTATGCAGGAGAATTAATGCATATTAAGAGGACTTTTCATCTCTATGAAGTAGTTTACATATGCATAGGCTTATTCTACAGGGAATGCAAATTTCAGTAGATATTATCTACAGAAAGTGTGCAATATTCATGATTCTTTTACTGCAGTATAATAATGAATAATCATGTCACGAGGCTGGGTTTGGCACAGATCACAATGTGCAGTGAGCTTATGACTTAGGGAGTTACCGCTTAAACTTAACTGCTAAAGGTGGAGTTAGAACCTTGATTGAAAGAAATCCTGCTGCAGTCCATGTGGAAATTTCCACTGACTTCAATATGCTTTAGTACAAGCCTTTTCAGCTGAGCGTCTCCAGTGGAGTTCAACTGATGAAAGCATTTGTATGTGGATGTGATTTGCTATGTAAACATATGATGGAATATGCTTTCTGTGGATTCTTTGGCTGGCAACAAAGAATCTGGTAAACATTCACCCCCTTCAGACTGCAGTTTCAGCAACTGAAGGTTTTGTTTTTTCTGAGAACTGTGTGAACAGAAGCTAAAGTTCATAATAGCTCTCTAAACAGTGCTGTCTGGTTTCTGTTATCATTTCCATTACTACAGTTTCTCAGACAGTTTCACAACAATGCTAAATTCTCAAGGATGCATTAGGAAAAGATGTAAATTCCCAGAGAGTGTTTTTTTACTGCATAGCTCCAATGACACAGTGGAGATAGATTTTTACTTAGAGAGTCACCTAGGTAGAGCAGAATCACCTAGGGAGCCAAGTCTGGCTGATAAAAAGCATGCAATAAACTTGCAGGAAGAACAAAGGCTGAATGCCGACCTATGGTCAAGAAATGGTCTTGAGATAGTGGTGCGTGGCTTATCAGGGAGTATGCTATGAGAACTCTTTGTGGATTTGCATATTTGAGTTTGCACAGGTGCACACAGATAAATCTATTTACGTGGTATGACTGAACCTTGGTAGACATAAGTAAACTGTCTAGTGTGACCAAGAATCTTAATTTTAAAATGTCATATACATAAAATATTTTTAATGCTTCTGGTTAGAATAAAAACTGTCATTAGTTTCATGCAGTCACTTCAATAAAACTATTACAGCTAGTATAAAAGAATTTCTCTTGCATTTTGACCAAAAATTATCTAGTAAAGCTTATTTGCACTGTGATGTGGAGATATACTTCAGTGCAGTTGAAGATATACACAAGCAACTGGGGTAGCATTAAGCTGTATCTTAAGGAAAACTCAGAACTGACTTTTCGCTGTTTCAGGCAGACAAAGTAGAGAGGCATTTCTAACAACGATAATTCCACTGATTTTGTGGATGCACTGCCTTTGCACAAGTAAATTTACATGGAGAAAAATTACCCCATTTATAAATCAGGCTGCAAGATGCAGCTTAGAAAAGGCTAAAGAATACCTCTTTCCTGCACACCTGTACAAAGCCAACAAAACTGAGAAAGCTGTCTATAGGGAATAAGTCTCTTCCTGGCTGATGGAGGAAGGCTTCTGATAATTTTGACATTGTTTTCAGCTTAAATTACATTCTAAGTATTAAAGAATATATATAGGTGCAAGTGATATTATTTCACATACCTGTTCTGCACTGACAAGCTCTTCAGTTGAAATAAAATTCTCCTTTCAGGTCAACAGCAGATTGCAATTCCAATACCTTGCTTCCCCAGCACACACAGAAGCATCTGACAGAAGCATTAAGAATGATCTCTGAAGAAATGAAAAAGCAGAATCTATGAAGTAAATGTACATGAACCACAGATCATAAGTAATGTTGTCCCAAAGGAAAGAAGAATCTCCAGAAACTTCCAAGGACATATCTTCTTCAGAGATGAGGCCAATGTTTTGCACTGCAGTAAGATGCAAAGTGTACATGCATTCATGTGCTATATAAAAGTTGTGTTACGTGACTAAGTATAATTAATCTTGTGCTCTCAAAACTAACTGCTCTGTCTTATTCTACTTCTATAGACATGGATAAAAGTCTTGGTGAGGCTGCAGATTCAGCAGAAAAGGAGAGGACCTAAACCTTGTAATGTGCTTTGAGATTTACTGTTAAGGAGAGATGGTAAATATGTTTCTATTACTGACGCATATATAAATATAAAAATACACATTTCTGTGTGCACACAAGCACATACATATAGAAAAAAATTCACAAATGGCCAGTCCCTGTCCTTAGATAACCATGTAGCCAACTGACAAATACACGAAGATCAGGAAAAGGATATAAATTTTTTTTCATATAGTTTTTCAGAGGGAAATATTCTCACTTACTTGAAATGTTTTCTATAAAGTTGATTATTTAATATTAGTCAAAAAATCATAAATTCATCCTTATGCTTTCACTTCCAGGAATACTTAAAGGAAGCTTTGAGGGCAGTTCAGAGTCTAGGAAGTGAAAAATTCTGCTGCCCAAAAGAGGCATAAAAATGCCAGTTTCACAAAATAAGCTCTGCTAAAGTGATCAGACTGCAGACTGAAAAATCTAGTTCAGAAGTCAAAAATGTAATATCAAACCAGGCAGTACAGACTAGATAGAACATTTTCAGCACCAGGCAAAAAGGACAAATTGGCTCAGCAACCGTCTTGAAGGAAATACCTCACTGATCTGTAGTATCTCTGAGCTAAAGGACAAATGCTGGAAAGTGACAGAATCTTCAGCTGCCTTCCAAAAGGTGTGCTCAGAAGGCCCTGTGTCCCTCAAAATCCGCACATGGGGTGCTGCCAAGGCTATTTTTAGTTTTGCCTTCTTTTGTGTGTTTCTATTTAGTGGTTCAAATCTCCTCCATTTTGTTTCTTCCAAACTATGGTTAAGTTCTCTTCCAGTCCAGGATATTCCCAAAGTCTCTTTTTTTCAAAGATGATGTTTTTTTAAATGTCAGTATTTAAGAAATACAATAAAGTTATACATTTCCTGTAATTTCTTTTTGAATAAGCATAGCTTCTCACATATTTCTTTCAAAACATTCTTAGCCAAAACAGTGACCTTGAGGGTATGAATCTCATCTATTCATGGAAATGTTTTCTTTTTAGCTGAAAATAAGGGTTCTGTGGTTTCATCCTGTATTGCAGCCTTCCAGCCTAAGACCATCTAAGACAAAACAGAAGGAACAGAAAGCCTCATTTATCTAAGGCAGCAACTTCTTGCAGGTGAAAAACAAAGGCGACATCTCCACTCCATTACAATGGCATGGCTCGTTACAAGCTCGACATAACAAAATATAAACAAATCAATGTACAATTACTTTTTTTTTGTGGAAACAAGCAAAAACTATCAAAAATGTAGCATCCTCAGCTGGTATTATTTGTAGACTGGCTGGCAGCCTCTGCAGAAAGAACAAGGAATACTAAAATACATTCAAAGGTCCTATTTCCAAGTCACTTTACAGACGTGCTGGCCAGGCAATATGGGAAATGGACCTTCCACATGTCTGTGACATCCCTACCAGATTTAGAAGGTAAAGGGACTAATAGAGTTTCACCTAATGTGCTTATTGATGTAGATGTATTGGCACAATTTTTCTTTGAAAATCAAGACATATGGACTCATTCCTAAAGCTCAGAATTAAGACTTGCATAATTTTGGATTGTCCTGCAGTGCAAGCTAGATGTTTCTGCTCTGTTGGGCAAGGATGGCAGCAGAAAATAAATAGCTTCTTCTGCAGGGGTTAAAGGAAAGGCTATGCTGCAGTAAAGAAAGCTAAGGCATATTACCTTGTCTAATTCTATACCACAATTTCACTCCAGTTTCTGCTATTGTTTGTCCCAGCAGAACTACACTGTAGACATCAAAGGCTCTGCATTTTGTCAGTCTTGAGGTACCATAAAAGCTACAATCTTCCAATTCATCTTTAATGAGTTGTTTACATGGAAATCAAACAGCCATGGAATTTCTTGAAAATAGCTGAGGATCATTCCTAGCTCATGTCCAGCACTCTGTCTCTTAAAAACAACTTCTGTGGCCATACATCAACTATCATTGAATGAGATTCATAGCTGTTACAAAGCTGTTTACTGTTTCATTTTGAATAGTTTTCTTATTTATGTGCCCCAGCCCATAACTTCTAAAATATATACCATCTCTTATTGCTGTGCCTTGGATTAAAGGATCACTAATAAATCACAAGAAACTCCTCTCACTTTTATTCCTTTCTTGGGAATAGGCTGGGAGCCTTTACACACAGCTGTCTGAACTTGGATAATTTTCAGATAAAAATATTATTTATGCTCTAAAATGTCCCAGGAGCCTCCTAGACAGAATTGTACACAGTTAGAATCTGCCTATTTTCACATGTGGGGAAACCAGGCAAGATTCATAATGGAAAATTGCATCCCAGATCTGCATTTAGGTGAGTCTGGACCATTCAAGTGCACACAAAAAATTTGACTAGCTGCTTGAGAGGTCATTGGACTTTCAGTGTGATCACTTCAGGGAAATGCTGGAATTTTCATTGGTTTTCCTAAATCTGTTTATTCCTGTGTTCTAGTTTGTTCCTTTTTCAACATCCTTTCTTGGTCTCACTATCTTATTTTCCAAAATTATATATTGTTGGTTTGTATTTTAAACACCAAGTGTTTTAGCTCAGTTATAAGATATACTGTTCCATGTAAGTGCACTTTGACACTGGATACAATCCAGGATGAAATATATAAAACCTGGGCTGTCACATCAAAGGATACTCAGTAAATTTAGTCCTTTAACCTTATGACTTTCAGCATTTTTAATTATACTTTATGAGTTAGGATCTTTGTGCATTCAGTTTGTAAAGGGATGGTCTATTTGGTGCAGGAGTTAATCCTTCTATTTTAATAGCACTCACACTCTGCTATCAAAGCTCTCAGTTGCAGCTGCTAAATTCAAAAGCTTGTTGTATCAATCCAGTTTTGTTAACTTCTCTGGGATGAAATCCACTGCAGAAATGCAAACTGCTACCTACTTATTTAATAACAAGCCAGAAAGGATAGCAGGACTTGTACGAGATTTAAATTTGATAATAATGCCATTTTGTCCTCCTTTGTTTTGAATGAACATGTGACTTAAAAATCCTCTTTGACTTGCCAATCTATGCGTAAAAAGACCCAAATATGTTAAATAAAATTTTCTGGTTTAGTTTTTCTCTAGTCCTTTAGAACAGAGAAATACCTGAAAATCTAACATTTAAATTTAGAATTTTTGTGCGCTCAAAGTAGCAAGTAGATCTAGATAACTAGAACAAGGTCTAATGTTATTAAATTACAGTCATACTATGTATTAATATACTTATAATTATCAAAAAATGGCCTATCTGACAAAAAATACGTGTTCAGTGTTTTTAACTGAAAGTTTATTCAGAATACCTATGGGCTTATTATGAAGGTGAATAAACCTAAAACCTGTATCCTCAACAGATTGGCGTTTTACCGGGATTTAAGTGCAAGGCTTCCATGACAATAAAAAGGGGGTAATTTTTAAATGTAGCTTGCAAGCAGCTGGGTAACACCAGAAGTGTCTTATATGAGATAGGTGGAATATTTCCTACATCAGAAAGGAAGCTCTGGAAGCTTAGCTTCATGTGTATGTAAGGGTGACTTTGTCCCACATTCCTTTAATAGGAGTTTTTATGGCACATTTGCAAAATCTCTAAAGCTTAAGTGAGAGATACAAAAAATTATATGGACTGTTCATTCGCCAGTGAAACACATCTCTCATGGAAGACAACAGGCTGTTCAATGTCCATGGAGATAAGCAATTTTAATGGAAGTGAGCAGTGAGGGTAACCTTTTTAGATACAGAGTTCCTAAATTAAAATGGAAGATTTTCTAGGATACTGGACAGATGCATATAAAGTAGGCACTCCACTCTGGAAAATAATTGACCTAATATTTGCCAAGCAACCAGACACAATATTTGATTTGAAATGTCATATAGCTAAATGAAGTCATTTCACTCTGGCAGATAAACAATGCAAAGAACAAAAAGGCAGAAGCCCGACAGACCTTCTTTCCTGGTAAACAAACAGAAGACAAGACAGCTTTTATGAGTTACTCTGTTTACTTTTAGCAGTAGGAACTGACAGGACTCACAGCTACAAAGCAAGAAAAGATGGATCTGCTTCATGCATTAGAATCTACCTTTGAAATATTTTCTATTTTTCTAAAGAAAAGGTTGCCAAAACACATTTTTAATTACTTTCAGAGATATTTTTGTTTCCCTTAAGTGTCTACAGCTGTCCTTTACTGAATCATTTAAAAATCAAATGAACGCTCCTAAAAATCATTCTGCTCAGAAGCAATTTTTATATATCACATATTCACCATTCCCTGACAGTTTCATTCCTTTGAATATTGGAATGAAAATATCTGCTTCATAATAGAGGTTTTTGTTTCTGCTACTTCTTTTCCTGTTTGTGCAGTAAGTCCTTGGATTTAGAAACATGGTTAGGCTTATGATATCTCTAAAAATACTTAATAAAGCAATAACATGATAAAAATATAAGCCATTGTCAATTACAAGTGGTCCATTCCCTAAAACAGGCAGCATGGGATAGATTGAACCAGAGGAAGGGTTATGTCCTTCTCTTTGTATGTATAAATGTAGCAAAATAACATTACCATTATGGAACACAGAATACAAAAATTTGGATCTTCTAACAGTTTCCAACAGGAGTGTGAAGAATCAGTGTCAAGGAAAGGATTCAGGGTAAATTTTTTGCATGGTATTTTGTAGCATCCTTCAACAATCATGGCAGAGGACATACTAGGGACAACACAGCTAAAAGCATTCCTGAAGTCATGCTGCACATTAGCTACCATAAAACTTGTAGCAGAGCCACCTGTATTTCAATATGTATGCAGAACCATTGGTATTTTAACAGCATGTAACAGGAACTGGAGTATTAATGTTTGCACTATCTTCCTTGGAGTCTTTAGCTGACTTCCTGCATTCTGACTGTAAGTAAAAAAATGAGTACCAGGAGTATGTATGTATTGCATTAGTAATTCTACTTCTAAATATTTGTTTACAGAGAGCTAGCAGAGTGGAAAAGAGATATGTAGTTTTCAAATACTACTTTTAACCACAGAACACTCAGTTTCTATTACTCACATTAACAGAATCAAATGCAATCTCCACACGAATCAAGCCCACTCCATGCAAGCTCTTGAAAAATAAATATATACATACATAAAAATGGACTACTCTTTGAAAAAGGATATAACAAAAAATTTGGTGGAGTTTAAGAGGTATCAAAGTACAATCATATAGGTGTATGTTCACAGTTTTCTACAGTGATTCCTAGAGATTTCAACTGCCCAACTAAGTCTTAATAGGTATGTTAATACCAGGTTTATAAGAGGCAAATATGGCATTCCATGACAAGCCTCTTTCTTCTTCACTTCTACAGACATTACAACAGGCCACAGTTCTCTGTATCTCTAGTCATATCACCTACTGTTAGGCAGAATCCCATGTAGTCAGTAAAAGGGACCAGGATTGTACTGTACAGAGCCTTTGATTGTTCTCTTCAGTGCATAGACTAGCACAGCCATGCCAGAAATCATAGTCTGCAAGAGATAGGACTGGTACAGTTCTGAAGGAAGCCAAAAGAAAACTCACAGTCCTATTGCTGGCTGGTCCCAGAGAAAAACTGCTGTTTGACCAGTTGAAAATAATTTACTAATAGCTCTATCTTCCTACATCAAAATTATAATGCATTAGTTACCTATTTAAAAATTCATATCATTTAGTTATACAGCATTTCTAACTTCTGGGGTAGGTATTTAGAGACACAGTTGCAAATTAATTTGTGTCAGTCTTTTATGCTTCTTTAGAAACTGTCTTGTAACAGTACCAAAAAATAGGTAATTATTTTATCCAGAATTTTAGTAAAAAAAATCTGGTGTCCAACCATCAAAAAGCTTATTTTCTTTGCAAGAAAAGAGGCCAAAAGGCTGCTTGTTGATCTCTAAACTGTCAGACCCATTATGCTGCAGACTGACATAAAAACAAGTTTTTTATCTATTTTTCCTAATAGAGACAACAATAGCATTTTACAAGACAGACGTTATTTCTGTCACAACCTTATACTATCAGTTGTATGTGAAATTCAGCTATGGAATCTTGGCCCACATTCTGCTGCCTTATTTGTCCTTGGAGAATATTTAGAGTCACAGAGGTGGATTGCTGAGAAAAAAAAATGTTTGCCACTGAAATGGAAGCTCAGTAACAGAAATGAAGCAGAACACTGCACATACGTTTGTAATTAGGGGCCTGATTCTGCAATAGTCTGAGTATTTCCTGAATGGTTTGGTGCTGAGTACCTTTAACTCATCAAGTGATGTCATCGGTTTAGTTTGTTCAATAACACAGCACTGCGGTGAGAGGAATGTACAGAAGGTTATTTAATAGGAGATGTGTTTCAATTGCTATTCAAAGGCAAAAATTCAAGTGTCAGACAACTGGAACTTTTTGGTTGTGACTGCACACATCCTGTGCCAACCAAGGCATTAGAGCACCTCACCTGAAGTAGAGAGAAGGCCACTTCATGAATTAAATGGCTGGATAGGTGCCCAGCTAAGCATATAGACTCACTTTCACACTTAAAGCACCCTCACAGCATTAAAATTTGATGTTATCCAAGCCACAGAGCCCCTTTTCTTGGTACTGATTACAAGGATAAATGTGCAGCTGTGTTACTTGGGCTTGAAAACTGTTCAGATTGGCTCCGAGTTTGTTTTGCTTCAACAGTCTTACACAAAAAAGAAATTTCCCTCATAAATGCATATCTGCAAGCACGCTGCCTTATCAAGCATTACATGTTTACCCATGAGGAAGAATAAGATTGTTCCATTTCCTAGAAAGTCCGGATCACCAAGTTCATATATCCATTGGAACAAGTTGGTGTGATCATCTCATTATATATGAAGGAGAAAAGAAACAGTGAAATCATAGTGAACGAATTATATCTAAAGAAGTGTGAGTTCATCTGCCCAGGAGTTAAGCTTTTTTCCTCATTGATTTAAATAGAACTAGTAAGAAAAAGGTATTTTATACATTTAAACTAGGTCTGTGAAAGGTCTATCAGTCAGAAATACTCTTTATTTGCACCTGCCAGGATGAATAGCAGTGATTCCAGTACTCATTAATGGTCACTGACAAGGCCTAATAATTTTTGTTCAAGCTACTCAGAGTATACAAAACAAGACTGACATGTCCAACCTATTTAAAGTTGTTTGCATGCATTTGACCAAGTGCAAACATTTATGAATGCACACTTAGTATTATTAAATATGTAGGCCTAGGATACAGTTTCCCAATACACTTTCTTATCCAGTGCATTGATTTCAAGCAATGCAAGTTGCAGGTTCAGTCTACCCTTTGTCTACTTTGTACACTGAAAGGTAAAGAAATGTTTCTAGAATGGAATGCTTCAGAAGGCCTTGCTTTCCTTACAGTCAATTACCTGGAAAAGCTATTTGCAAAAGGAAAGTACCAAATTGTGTTATTAATTCACAGACATCTATTTCAAGTGAAACTATCAAGCTGTGAACATTTAGAACACTAAATATACTTTATAGCCATAACTATTGGTTGGAATAATGTTTACTTAAAAGAATGACACAGACATTCAGTGTTATGGACCTAAATCAAATTGTTTGACCAATAGTTCAAGTAGGACTTAAATCTGATTGTTTGTTTGGATCTGATTCATATTCTTGTAGCCATTATGATATTCACTGTAAGCTACCAGTTATCTGTATGAGGAAAAATATATGCTCTGAAAATATTTGGTCACTCTTCACTACCTATTTCCTCACAGAACTCTACTTGTATCCTGTGAAAAGCTTGAGCTGCACTTGGAGCCACATCACATTTCCCTGCACTTGTGCATTAGCAAGTTGAATGAGACATCCAATTTGTATAGAGATGTGATGAGGAAGCTCAAAGGGGGCCATACACTAAGCTACAATCAGGGGTAAAAAAACATGAATGTTTTAGACAAGGTACAAGTCTATTTTATTTGCTGCAAGATCCTTTATTTGGCCTAAAGTTAAATTCTATGTAATCTTAATCCATCACAGCTATATTGTTGACACAAACAGATCATTATTTCACTTTTATGGAAATCAAGTTATGAAGTAAAAAAATTAGAAGAAAAGTATTTTCATAAGAAGCAATTAGGGGGAAGAGAAAAGCGATTGTGTTCAACTCATGTCTGTGATTTAGACTAGTTTATTCCCACATAGAATGTACTTGGGTACATGCAAATATCTCTGCAGATGATAAATAAGAACTTCATAGCTTTTTTCCCAGTTCCAGATGTTACACTCTAAGAGAGAAACAAAAGTTGGTGGAGGTGCTCATATCCAAATTTTTCAATAAATTTCAGTTAAATTGTTGTAGTGGAAAACTGTCTTTCTGTGAATTGTTAGAGTAATATACAGAGCAAAAGATGTCATTCTTAGTGCATCCATACTGATTCTTACTCCAGTATTCCTGACATTTTCCACTGTCTGAGATTTGTATGTAGAACAGGCTAAAAAGTTTACATAAGTATAGCTATCATCAGGAGGATCTGAATTTGGCAAGTATCACAATGGGAAGAAAACACAACAGTAAGACACCTCACATACCTTTCTTTTGAACCCAAGCCCTTTCCCGGATAAATAACATATAAGTAACCAGATATCCAGGAACATTAGCTGTGGTACTGATTAGGATACCTCAGTGAAACACTGTCTGACAAAGTAAAAATCAGATAGACAAGATTCCAGGCTAGAAAGCATTTTCTTGGGCTATGATCAATAAGAAAACAATTTATGATTTTCTAATGGGAATGTTCCTTTCAAAAAAGCAGCAAAAACCCAAGGCATGATCAGCAGAAAATATTTTGCAGGAGCTGAAGTGTTACAAGTGATTACTTTATTACAAGTCTTCTGCAAAAACAAGCAGAATTTGTGTAAATAATTCACCAGGCTTTAGAGTGCACATAAGAGGTGTGGGGTGAAGTCTATGTTCTTATAGTCTCAGCATTCATTGACTCTGTCTTGAGAGGGACTTCAATTAATGCTTACTGCTTTTATGCAAGGGATAGTGTCCTCTCCTACCTGCCCTAACTGGACAGAGTAAATGGTTTGTGACTGATTTTTGAAGTGTTAGTGCAAGTGACATCTGGCATTAGTTTCTTTCTAGTTCTGCAAATCATTTCAATATATGCAGTCCATACTTGGCACCCAGATATGCAATGCAAGTGATTTATCAGCTGCAAATTTGTCTAAAAGTGCCACATAGCACGTTGGTCATTGCCTCTAGAAATGAAACTCAGGTGTCTGATATTTAAAGGCTAAAAATCCCTAGCTTGAATTCCTACATGAACTGTTTCTCCTCACATTAATGAAGGCAAATAGTTATTGAAAATTTCATTATTCAGGCATATACGGATCTTATTTCAGGAAAAGACAAGTTTTCAATATGATTAGTTTGACACCACCACCCCCTTCCTCCTCACACAAAAATCTAAAGGCAAACACAGACTATTCAGAATCTGAACTTTAGCTGACTCTTTTCTTTTTTTTTTCCCCAGTCATCATCCTCCAACTGCTTTGATGTTACAAGAGATTACATTGAGGTATGATTAGAAGGGATGCTGGAATTATGCCCACCTCTCCTCCCAGGATTTTTAATGGAGATGTGAGTAGAACTTTCAGACTTTGGCTAAAGATGAAACACTCTAAAAATATGAAGTGTGGAAACTTGAAGAAATCACCACGCTCTCTGTAATCAAGTAGAGCCCTCACAGTTTTCTTCAGTGCCATACCTCACATGAGAACCTCCTCAAAGGAAACAGAATAGTTAAAAACCACACATTTAGTACCAGATGTCTTGATCTATTTTGCAAATAATCCAGATAGTGAATGTTTTTGTTCACTTCTTCAGCTGAGGTTAAAAATAAAGAAAGAAAATTAAAAAATACCAGTAACAGTATATTCATAAAAATAGGTTTTGTACATTGGAATCTTAGCTTTGTTTTTGCTACCAAGTACCTTCTCATAAAACAGCCCCTCTCACCAAACAGTCAATAAGGACAGCACTTGCAATACAGTACCCTGCAGTATGATGGTGTGCATTATTCCTGAGTAAATAACTCACACTCTTCCAGTACCATCCAGGAGCTGGAACAGAACCCTGTAAGATGCAGGTCCCACAACACCATCAAAAGTCTCTGCAGAAAGCAGCTGCTCCCTTAATCTTTACCCACACCTCATGTCTCACATTTAGCAAAGTCAACAGAAAAAAAAAACTTCTGAATGTCTTTACTTTAGGAGATGTTTTTTGACTAAATATTGCAACAGCAATAGAATTGTTGAACATACCATTAACCAGCAAATGATTAAGTGCAGCAGTTAGGAAAATATTTTTTTATATATAATAAATATGCTAAAAGTAAACTTTCCTCAGTCTATCAGAAAATTGTTTTACATGATAAAACTAATTGTCACTAAGACCTGTTGAGCAAGCAGTGTTAATCCTGCATTTTGATGATCAGCCAGTGTAAAACTTTGCTCAGATTAACATTTATTAAGACTGTGGGACCTGTGTTGGGAACAAAATCAAAAAACAGTATCTAAACGTGATAATCTATTTTTAACTTGACATATTTTTTTCCAGGTCACCAATGACGGTAGGATGTCAATAGAAAATATGTCTTCTTCATGTTTTCTGAGTGCTATGGATAAATACAGAGCTGAACACATTGCTGCATAGGATGCAGAGCCATCATGCAGCAATTTTTTCCATGATAGACAGAGGTTTTCCTGTTTGATACCTCAGCACAAATCTCAGACAAAATTCAATAAGGATTTTTTCAAATAATTTCAAAGCAGTCCAGAGAGAATAGGGCTTGAACAAAGGATTGAGAGTCAGCTTTCTGAATTTCATATGTAGCTCAACTGTTTATTTTCTGCATGATTTTGGTCAAGATCACAGGTATGCATCAAGTTACTCATCAGAGTTTCAAAGGACCATGCAAAGCAGGGAAGCAAAGATTAATTACAGAGTAAATGTGCCGCTCTTATTACCAAGCCAGTGATGTCTTGACTGTGGCTCACCAGAATATCCAGCATTTCTCATGCCACAAGAAGTAAGAGAGGTTTTGAGCAGGAGATTGGACTAGATGACCTCTTTAAATCTTTTCCAACTCACTTGATATAGTAAAAAATGTCACATTCCAAATGTCATGTTGTTTAGTCGTGCTGGTTATAGACCAGAAGCAATAAAAATAGTAATATAAAAAATAAAATGCAACTGCTTAGACTTTCATGTTTGGTAATATTTGGTTTATAAATAGTTTTCTTCTGTATTCAGGTAAGAAACATTTCTAAATTTATGACTGGTGATATTTAGTTTATATTCCTTGAGGAAAAAAAAACCCAAACCTATCAAATACCTAATATATTAGTGGTGTTTATAAACTCAAAATGTGTTCTCCAAGTAGTACACAACTCAAAGCAAAAAAATTCTAAGTTTGTGCATTTCATTATCACAGTGAGAAATGCCAAAACATTGAAGAACTAAAATAACTTCCTCACACTGATTGACAGGGTCATTTAAATATAAATTTGTGTGCTTTCATCTGTAAATTAAAGAATCTAAGATTTATTCCAGAAGCAAATAGGAAGCTATGAAAAGTTACCTCAACTGTCCTTTGTTCTTAAACGAATGAGAAGGAAACAAATATGCCAAGATTAAGAGCACATAAGGAAAAAAGAGGTGTACTAAAAAACAGCTGCTCCTGAAATAACTGATCACTTGTCTGAACATTTGGGCGGGCAGATAGAGAAATGCATGTTAGTGTGATAGGCCCTGACTAAATCAGCTGCAGTGAAAACTAGGCATGCAGTAAGAAAGATATACATTAAATTATTTATTATTTGCCAGCCACTATCCTCAGTTCCTTATGTATTATGCTATAATTCCTGGAGCCAACTGTTACTTCCCCCAAGGCTTGACTCTGCATATATGAAGGCAATGGGTATCCTGCTCTTGAGTTCGAGTGGAGAATGACTAAGTTCTGAATTTGATTTACCTAAAGTATGAAAAAACCCTCAGTTGTTTATCACAAACCGAAGTCTTGGCTAACATTGTATTGTTATTCTCACTAAAACCCTTGACCTTACCAAGTAACTATAGCTACAGTCAAAAGCTCAAAATTTGTTTTTAACAATAGCAGTGAAAATCCAGCCTACCCTGAAGCCAGGAAAAAGGCATAGATCCTCACCTATGAAATTTCCAGGAGGAGGCTCTAGCAAGAAATATCCATAGATCATCCAAAGGAGAGTGTCCCCTCCATTACACTGCATCGGAGCAGAGACTGAATCATCTCAATAGCTGTGGCTCCTGACAGCAAGCACTGACTTGGCTGCAAGACTTTTCCTTGGACAATTCATCTTCAATAATTCTTAGAATGAAGTTTTCTGAGTAAGACAATGTCAATTGGAATAATGATGTAATTTTGGAAGATTTTTTAGAGGGGACAAAAAAAAAAATTCGTCCACACTCAGTATGCATTTGGCTTACTATGACTCTGCCTCTTCTGCCAGAATGGTACCTGTATCACAGAAGATTTTAAAACCAGAAAATCTTATACCAGTCAAGTATAAGCAAAGATTGTTGTTGCACTTAATTGCTGGAGGAACTCTGTCTCGTGATTTTATTCTGATTTTCATAGAAACAAAAAGGTGATATTTGTTTTCCACCAAAGTCTTTTGTGGCCAGTGCTGGGTATCCAAATAGGAGTAAATTGCAATAAGTACATTTGTGATAATCTCAGTCTTGTCTGCTTCTGTGTCCTCTTTTAAGCTATAAATGAAAGTATGCTTTCAATCAGGAATTCAGCAAGCACACAGCTGTCAGCTGGGTGGCCCTGATTAACTTCTCACAACTTTCTGCACAGCTTCTTCAGGTAAGGTAGCAAGTGCCCAGGCAGAAATCTCTGACATACTGACCAGGAAATCCTGCTGGATGTCAGTATGAGTACCTTCAAGAATAGTTGAGAATTAAATTCAGAATTCAGTGGTAGCTCCAGCTACCACTTTCTAGTCACAAAAGAAAGAATGACCCTAACTTTTATTTTAAGGAAAAATGACGTAAGCAACTAACTCCAGAAGGGAATTTAGTGGTGCAGATCCTATGTAAGAGGATATATCCCTATAGACCGGAGGAAATAGTCTGAGGAATGGGATTTGAGATTTGCCCTCACCTCAGATTAGATATTGGCTGAGATTCCATTTAGCAATCGAGCTTTACAAATCTGTCACTTCAAACCCACTGTTGAAGTTGCACAGTAATAAAACCTGGGCTCTGTAGTGTAATCCAGGGGAAAGAGTACTTTAAAAACTAAGTTTTATGGTGTCAAACTTTATTGAATATGGCCTCTAATTTCTTTTTCTTACCAAATAAAAACAACAAAGACAAATTATCAAGATATTTCCAGCATAGAAATAAAGCTGCATTTATTGTTACTTAAATCAGCTAGATCAGGCTAAGATATACTTTCCTTTCTAATGTCAGTGTTGATTTCTTTAAATAAAAGGAAGACACAAGATGAGCAAAATATTTGTAGCAAAAAATATTTAGATAATAGTTTTGTAAAAGTTATTTAATATCACAGGTGTATTTTTTTAAATTAAAAACTTATAAAATAAGATAGAATTCCAGCAATTGAAAAGATTTGACAGTGAAAATTCTGTGGCTGCTCCACCCTGTCCTAAATGTTAAAATGAACAGTAGCAGGAAGGCATGTGTGCTCTTAGAACAATTTCTTCTTGTTGACAATTGCAGTAGGCTAAAATGAGTCATCGTTCTGTACAAAAAGAGAACTGTGTGCTCACAAAAAATGTTTTGGTACTATCTGAAAAGTTTCAGTAAATTAGAATGTCAGAATGATATATGCAATTTCTTTAAATATAAATTTGTAAGTCATGTTGCCAACAAGAATGAAAATATATACAATTTCTTGTAATTCTGTTTCATGGTGATAACCTAGAGGACAATATCTATTTTTATTTGCAATTGCTCAAAGGGCAGGTGTTATAAAACTAAATTAAGATAATTGCAATATTTGTCCCTCAGGAATTTCTGAAATAGAACATTATCTAGGGTTATAAAAATTATAAGTAGCATTTTAGAAAATGCTAAAAATTCTTTTCATCATTTATTTATCCTTATACACATAATAAATATAGAGAGTTTTTATGGAAGGCTCCTATATTAAAATATAAGCTGTTAAGATTTTTTTTTTTTTAAGTTTCCTGTACTAACCATGAGCATGTCAGTTTTAGTGATAATTCAAAGGCAGTAGAGTAAAACAAGCACTTTGTGCTTGAAAATAACTCAGAAATTAATTGTTAACTGTAATTCTGCTCAAATTACATTTTGGCAGATATCATAATGTCTATATTAAGACTACATCTTTTCTCAGTAATGAAAAAATTTTGCTTTTCTCTTACCTTTAAAAACTACCATATATTTCAGTAAGTTATCAAATCAGTTGGAGAATAATGCATACAATACATAAATTAACACAAACTTCAATATGTATTACAAAAGATCCATGAAGGTTTTAATCTACTCTTCAGCCTCAGTGTTGAAATAACTTCAGTTGAAAAAAATGAGGTCAAGGGGTTTTAGACAAAGAATGTATCATGCTACTTGTCTGAAAATTCAGCAAAGTATATGAAGAGGCTAAAATCTTTGCTTCAGGAATGGAAAATCAAACAGAAAGAAGACATGTTCGTTCCTGTAAGTATTCTCCATGAAACAACCTGTTAGAAAGGTAAATCCTGTGTACTTTAGTAAATATTCCAGGAAAGAGTATTTGTGTTTTGTCGTAGAGGAGAGCACCAGCATAGAAGAGGGCTTTTGGCTTTCTTTGGAGGTCACAAAAGGGGCAGAGCAACAAGGACTTTTAAAGAACAATATCCTGTCACATCAAAATCAAATATCAAAACACACCAGAAAGTACAGAGACAAAAACATTCACAGCAAGTTTGCCAGTGGTTTCTCTTTTGACCCAAAAATTTCCACATAAATGAAGAACTAACTAAACAGTCATATGAGGCCCATCATGAAGGCCATTTAGTATGAATGAAAATACTAACCCAGATCTGTGTACAACCCCTCTGATGATGTTAAGGATGCTTTTGTTTTGCTGTGTAAATAATAAGAAAATAGAAAAAGGAAAACAGTCCTTACCTCTGTGAAAATCAAAATTCAGTGTACCTAGAAGCTGTAAAATCATACCCTTATTTCTCACTGTATCTGGACCTACATGCAGGTACAAATTAGGGAAATGAAAATTTTAGTGGAAAGTATGAATGGACAGTTGTCAGATCCTCCTATTTTCACTACGATTTATTTAATGAGTAGAAATACTAATATTCCCATAAAGCTTGTGTAGAATATCAATTTTAAGAAATTATATGGGGTCAGAAGTGTTGGCTCTTTCCCTGTTTGCTGTCTTTTCTCCACGGATTTGGCAGTGAAGTTCATTAAGTTCACAATAGAAATTTCTGCTACTTCACAACACATCTCATTATGAAAGGGATTTATAAAACCCATGCTGATTGTAGCAATGGGGGCTGTCTTACAGGAAAAGCAGTAGCTGGACAGGTAAGATTCCTAGAATTTCAGGCAGACTGTAAATGAGAGCAGAATGGGAAAAGACTCATTAACTTCTCCATAGAAAGTCCCCTTTAGTCACTTTGACCTGTCACTGCTTGGAAAATCACATCAAATATTATTTCAGAGGGCTTTCTACAATTTTAGCCTTAAAAGAGGTGTTCAGACTTTCTGAGGCAAGTCACCAGAGTTTATTTGAACTACAAAACATCAATGAAAGCTGCTTGATCAAGAAAACAAATTATAATCAACCTTCATTGCTATTAAAACACATCTGTTTTGGCTACATGGAATCCAAATGAAATCCCGTGTGAATGAATGTGTGAAACCAGCCAAGTTTAACAAGTGTTTATGACTTCATTTCCAAAGTAAATGTCATTAAAAAGGACTTTATCATTGCTTTGATTTCTGTTTTGCACAGATTTTTCAGATTAAAAATGAGAAAAGATAACAGAATTTTAAACAAAAATTTAAAATGTGGTGTGCACTTCACTGTATCATAGATATGCATTCTGCTTTGAAGAAACATCCATTTATAAGGGGGAGGCTGTGGATAAAATACAATCACTTGGCCAAACATCCCAATAACCCATCTTGAAAGAGCTGTTAATTTCAAAGACAAGTTAGAACAAGTCAGCACAAAAGGAACAACAGAGAAGAAAAGGAGACAGAAAAGAGAAAGGGAAGTGCTAGAAAACCTTAAATTAAATATTAAATTCTTCTCTCACAAAGTTGATTGTTGATTTTACATCAAAAATATAAAAACCTTACATTAAAAAAACTTTATATCTCTATTCTGCAAACCATACTGTTTCTTGAGAACATGAGTATATGTATTGGGAATTGGGGAAGAAAAGACACAGACTTTTTATGCAGGAAACAGGAAGGCTGTATAAACATTACTTCCTTGACCACTACCTGAAAAGCTTCACTCTGATGTTTAAATTTTTCCAGAGTGTATGAGGTTAGGTCTCCTGCAAACAGTCTGTTAATCTGTGTATAAAACTATTTGGAACAAAAGATGAGTTTACTTGCACATTATAAATCAATATAATATCCTTTATATTTTTTTAAGTCCCAATTGATTTCCCACCATACAATGTTGCACAGATGTTCACTGTCTTTTAAAGCAATACCTGTTAGATGGGTTGGACAGGTAATCTAAAAAACTCAACTTATAAGGAAATATCAAACTGACCACAAGCATTTCAGGAGTCCCAGGAATTTTCCAGCCTACAAATCAAAACGAAAAGGAAAAAGCAGTGAACTTGAGAGGCTGTCATCTTGTGGTCATTTACATTGTTTGAACAATTGAATCTTTCATCTCTAGTAATTCTTAGGAGTGCTTATTCCTCCTATCACTCAAAAGAGACATCTTCCCCAGGATGTTCTGCTTACCTAAAGCTAGCAGAAAGCTGGCTCGTAGGGGACTAAAGGGCTGTATCAAAAGAAATGTGGCCAGCATGACAAGACAGATGATTCTTTCTGCTCTGCTCCTCTCTGGTGAGACCCCAGCACAGGAAAGACATGGACCTGCTAGGACAAGTCCCAAGGAGGGCCACAAAGATGATCAGAGGGCTTAAGCACCTCTCCTGTGGAGACAGACTGAGAGCATTGGGGCTGTTCAGCGTGGAGAAGGCTCTGGGGAGACCTTATTGCAGCCTTCCAGTGTGTAAAGGACACTTATAAGAAAAATGGGGACAGACATTTTTGGTGGGCCTGTTGAGACAGGACAAGGGGTAACGGTTTTAAACTAAGAGAGGGTAGATTGAGACAAGATAAAAGGAAGACATTTTTTATAAAGAGGGTGGTGACACTGGAACAGATTGCCCAGGGAGGTGGTGGATGCCCCATCCCTGGAATCATTCCAGGTCAGGCTGGAATTCTGAGCAACCTGGCCTAGTTGAAGATTACCCATGGCAGGAGTGTTGGACTAGGTGGCCTTTAAAGGTCCCTTCCAACCCAAAGTATTCTATGATTCTGTATATTTCTATTGCTATTGCATGTGCCACTGAAAAAGAAATTACCATCTTCTTTTTAGTCATGGATTTATGCTGGCATTTTAAGAATGCTGTTCNTATATATATATATATATATATATATATATATATAAAGTCAGAAGTGCAGAAATGCTAGTGTAAGTAAAAAAATGGAGAAGACTGGGTTAGTAAAGATAAAGATGGAATCAGTATATACAAGATTTGATCAGTAAAGGTACAAATTGTATCGGCAAATGTGATTGCATAAATGAAAGAATTGTAAAAAAATAACAAATTATTATATTCACTCCTTTTTCTGATTTATTTTTATTATTCTAGCAGATACTTCATTCTGATACATACATAGGACACATGGCAAGCCAAAAAAATCTCTGCTCTACCATATCATGCCATAGTAGTACTGCATAGTGGGGTCCTTTTTCTCTGTTCTGCTACAAATGTTCACCATACTTGAAGAACACTTGATATTCTAAAGACTTCTACATCTATTGAAACCCTTCTTTAAATTTATTAGTGAGTTTAAATTTTACGGAGAAATACAGGAAAAGGGACTTGTACTTCACTGTGATGCTGCACTCAGGAGTTTCTGGGGCCTTTGAGTGCTCTTTTTTAAGCTAAGAAATTATCCATAAAAACATGCATTAAGAAAGTATTATTCGTATGTAGAATCAAGCACTTAACAACTAGGAACTGCCTAAATTTTCATTGTTTTTGACTGTCTTATGATACAGCTTTTAACTACATAGTCTTTTCTTCAAGCTCATATCATACTTATGAATTCCTGTGCAGCGCTGACAAATCAATTAAACTGAACATTTCACAGATTATCAATAGAGCATGCTTCTAGATGACAAGCTTATTACCTTATTGGAAGTCATGTCTAAACATATGAAATGTTTATTGCCAAGTTCAGTGAAGAAATCATACCATGACTCACAGTAATTCATACAATTCAGACAGTCTTGGCTTCCTTTCACTGGCAAAACTGGCAGCCAGGCTCTGAAGAGTGATTGATTTACACCACTAATTGTTATCTTGAATTGAGATCACGTGCAGTCTTTTAAATCTGTGTCTCCCCTTTGCTAAACAAGGTTAATAATCACTCCTTTTGTAGAATTGTGGTGAAAATGAGTAGTATCTGTACACTGCTGAGATATTATTGAAAGATGGAATAAAAAGGTGGATGAGGGAATTAATCACTTTCTCTGAAAAGCAGAATTTGAATGCTGGGAAATATATGTAGTGCTGGGCTGTTTTATTGTCAGTGAATGAGAATTACTGTGGTATTTTAACAAGGTCTTTAACAAAATGGGCAGTGTTTTACACTGTGCTTCGCAAGACATTTTCTGTAAAAATTCTCTTAGAAACTGACCACCTTTGCAATTTACTAGAATGTAAATTACTATAGTAATTTACTATAGTAAATAAACCTTTAGTCATCACTCATTTACCTACTTTACTTACTCATTTAACAGAATCTAGGATTCCCTTCTCTTCTTTTCGATATTGCTAAAGTGGAGCTCTAAACTTGTCTCAGAGAGGTCATGGAATGGTGGTTCTGTGAGCATCTGCAAACTTGACTTGGACATAATAGCTATGAACCAGTGGCACCTATTAATGGTTTTACACCTTATTTCTATATTACCAAGGACCTGGGAATTCACAATACAGAAAAAAAAAGGAGCCTCAGACCCAAATCTTCTAACATTTAAATCATCTTATAGACCTTCAAGAACTGTACTTTAAGCAATTGGAACAAAATCTGCTCATATGGTAAGAGAAGAAAAAACTATAAACTAAGATTTTCAGATTGCTTTACATTACATAGAACATATAAATTCATTAAACAAGAGAATGAGAGATATTTTTCTATAGACTTTTGCACCAGCTGATGACCAGACTTAAAAAATATAATATGAAAGATGCCAAGCATGAAATCCTAACCCACTATTGAATAATAACAGTGAAAGACCTGTCATTTATTTCACTGTGAACAATGCTTTATTCCAGCTCCCAGCGGGACAAAGCAGCACAAAATTACTAATTTGCTCTGAGTTTATCCCACAAGCACCTGGAAAGGAGGAAGCGTTGGGAAGAATCTTGCATGACTGTAGCTTTCCTCCCCTAAAGAAACTGGAACATTTTCATCATAAACAGCAGCAGCTAGTTCTGCATTCCAACAAAGACCTGGAGAGAAAACTTTACGTCCTTAAAATCGCTGTCTTGTATGTAAGTTAATTTATGATTTGTTACAATGAAACTATTTAAAACCTTAATAAGAATATTTACAAGCTTTGACTCAGAGCTCTGCCTCCTCTGTTAGACACTAGCGTGTCCTCCCTTCCTGCTGGAGCTGTGGTGATTCCATGCAGGAAGGAATATAAAACACAGGGTGAGAGGGAGCCGAGGTATGTAACACAGAGCTCTGGAACACCAGCGACTGGCTACATAAAAGGCATAGTAACACCTGCTTTTTGAGGCTTCCAAGTCTTTTACTGTTCTTGGCAATTTGCTGTGATGTAATATTTAAAAATATATCCTTTTCCCTTTTACTTACAGTTTTATGCTTTATGCTTCATTCTCTGTAGTGTCTTCTCTATACCAAAAAAAGCAGTGTAGGCATTTATTTTTATCCCTATTCATGATTAGTAATTCAGTGAAACCTGTCATTTCCATTCACCTTGATCTTTTAAAATGCTGCATTTATACCCTTGTTTTTTGAGGAATTGCAAGCTTTCTTACCCTGGTTTTCTAATTTCAATGTAAATTGAGAATTGAATATATTAGCTGCCACGCTTTTAGCTACCTACTTTTAAAAAGTAAACTTGTGTAATAGCTGACTCAGGTCTCCAGGCAGTTCTTATGTATGAAAATTTTGTCTTGATAAAATAAAACCAAAAAATCTCACTGCTTTATAAGCATCAAATATTTGAATTACAAGATTAGGTGGAACAGTTTTCTACAGTTTTTGCAGTAGAAGAGATGGCCCCTGCACTCTGACACTTTCTTTAATAACACTGAGAACAGTGACTACACTGGCATTCTAAAATCTGGGAAGTGTCTTAAAAACTTATTTCCACTCTAACACAGTCTCAGTAACTAAGACATTGACTGCAAGTGATGCGGCCACAAAATGGGAAAAGAAACCTGTGAAAGACTTTGCCTGGGTGGATGACTTTTTATAGATCATATTCTTTTTGCATGTCTTACTTCTTTCTGCATGTCTTTCTGTATGTCTTTGTCTTACTCTATATTGTACACCACTACGCTTTTGGTAGGAATTCACTAGCACACTAAAAGTAATACTAGAATTTTCTCCTTGAAGGCAGATTATTTCCAACATTTGACTTTACAAATTCGGTAACAAGAAGAGCCATGCAAACATAGAATAGTCCAGGTTGAAAGAAGATGATGTGGTTCAAACTCCTGAAAGCAGGGATCTAGACTAGGTTTCCCAGGGCTCTGCCAAGCCAAGTTCTTAGTAAGTCCTGTGAGGAACATTCCACCGCTTCTCTGAGCAACCTATTCCAGAGCTGAGTTGTTCTCACGGTGAAGAAAAATCTTTCCTACGTCCAGAGGGATTTTTTTCTGAAGAACACAAGTTTATCACCTCTTGTCCCGTCCCTGGTCATGCGTGAGAAGAAAGCACCTCCCTCACCACCATAGCTGCAATTTAAAGTATTGGAAGACTGCAACTGCATCATGCCAAGCCTTCTTCTGTCCAGGCTGAACAAACTCTGATCCTCTGACTTTCTTCTCAGGGATTTCTTTATATACTATGTTCTACTATCCCTCTGTCTTACTTGGGAATCTCACCTACAGTAACATATTGAACAACATTGCTTCTGAACATGCATATTTGGAAAATAAAGAAGAATCACTTCAAAGCCTTCAAAAACAAAATCATATTCTTCTAACAGTCTTAACTCCCTAAAGCAACTTAAAATTATTAATTTACTAGGTCACCTTCCTTGCAGAAAACAAAAAAACCAAGTCTTCAAAGTAAACAGCTTTAAATCTTGTAAAATGCACAAATGGGTCTGACATGCGCTGCGTATTAAATATACGTGCACAGCAGAGAAGGGAAGAATGAAAGACTGGATCTGAGGGAGCTGGCTCTGAACTGTTTTTAAAGATTTACAGTCCATGAAGACACCACGTGGATTGATGCAGAATAACAGGCTTAGAAGTAAAGTTCAATCAAAACTAGAGTTATAGTGGACTCTTTTTGACATGGTCTGAGGTCACTTGGACCCAGAAATAAACTTTCTATACTTTGAAGGAAGTGAGAAACAAGCAAACAGTACAGGCACAGGAGAAGAGAGAGTTATGAAATTGTTAGGGTATGGTACTGCAGTATTGCAGTTAAAATAACACATTCTTGCCTTGTCCTTTCCTTTGCATGTCTGGATACACATTTGTAGCCTATTGGCTGCATATTATTTTTGCTCACTGTTAGATAGGGACTTTCTCAACCACAGCATTTCAGGTTGTATTTCATATTTTAATTCCACTTCAGTTTTAAAACAGTTTATGTAACCTATTTGATTTGTGAATAGCTATTTCACTTAAGTTATGAAACTTAAGCAGATAACCCTGAGGGGAAACTACCTAGGGGATGCCCTACCTCTTTAACAAAGATTGACAGAAATTATCTGATTTGAATCTTTGTTTTTAAATGAACCAGCAAAAAGCAGAAATAGCTCTAGAAGTCTCCACAAAGCTTGTCTTCAATCAATAGCCACAGCATTTTGTTCAAAAGAATGAAAGCTTTGCAAAATATGATTACAAATAAGAACTGAGCTATCTGAGATCACATAACGTGACTATTAATTCCATTGCCACTAAACACACTATAAGACACAGTACTAAAATGTGAATGAGGAGCAGGCAACTCTTCATGTTAAGGGCAAAAAGTTGCAAAGAATCTCATAGCAACAGACCAGATCTTGGATGCTCCAAGATACAGACAAGGTCTGGAGGTTCCTACATAGCCCCGTAGAAGCTTAGCAGCTCTCCCAACCCTTTTTGCAGGGAGAATCAGGATGACAGATACATAGGATCAGGTACATAGTAAAAAATATGTAATAAAATTTTAAAATATAATGAAAGAGACAGGAAGAAGAATAATTTTACAGCTCTTCCAAATCTGTATCTCATGGAAGCAAAACACGTAAAGAACAGAATACGTAGCCCACAATGTGAAACTACTAAATCAGACTTCTTAAAGACTGATTTCTCTTACTTAAAAAAAGCTCAGCCTACAAGTAATCTATTCAACTTTTTTAAACCCAAAAAGGAAAAATTGCAGCCAAAAAGGAAAATATTGCAAAATGCAGCTGCAGAAGAGTAAACAGAGACAGAAAGGATAAAAATGGAGCCAGATTTTACATTGCAAAAGTAGAACCTATTACCTCCTTACCATTTAGTAAAGTGGCAAAATGTTAGTGTCATAGCCCACACCTTCAAGAAAAAATAAAAGTTTAAAAATTCATCAAATCCAAACTCCCTGAAGAATTAAATTTTTTTTCTTTTTTTCTTCTTTTTTTTTTTTTTTTTTGTATTGACAGGCTTCAACAAAGCTATGATCATGCAAGATTAAGACACAGAATAGACACAGAGGATTTTGCATGTTAAGGTACTGTAGCTTACATTTAGTGAAAAGAGGGAAATATCACAGAAGTTGTTTGCTGAAGAAGTTACTCCTGATTAACATCAAGAAGAGGGTCTAAAATGAAGAAACCAGGACAATGCTTTGTTCCTCTAATAATGGTAGACTACTGTGCACATTGCTCATAATAACTATTATGATCATTACTAAAAGGCTGCAGGGACTCAATAGTGATGATTGTAAACAAGTATAGCTGGTCCTTAAATTGATTTATTTCATTTACAGCTTTTCTTCACAGCTGTAATAATTTCATGCAAGCAACAGCAAGCTCAAAGATATTCCATGAAATCTCTCAAATAGTCAAGCAATGTAGTGTCCAGGCTACTTTCAGTAAATATACAGTATTTTTATCAGCTGTGACAAATGCTAAAGGAAAGAGGAAAATAATGGGTCTGGGAGCAGTATGAAGATTGTGCCATTTTTGTCATGTTCCTACCAATTAAAATCTTTTCCCTTAAATTATAAGTATTTGTAACATTTTTACTTTCTCTTTTAATCTTTTAACTGTTCTCTGTTATAGCACATAATATTGTGCTATTTGTCTCAGTAACATCCTGCAGAAATGAACTCAACTGCACAGTTAATCTATGCTGATATAGACATTTGTTTGCTTGGGCCACATGCACAAAAACTGCGCATGTCCCAAAACATCCCTTTTTTTCTAGCAGTGTTAGATTGGTCAAAAAAACCTGTATTATCTCTGCCTACATATTTTGTCACAACATCTGCATTTTAAGTGCTGCTTTATACTTTCTTTAATCATCTAATTGTATTGAGGAATACAAGAAATGTGTGCTGGGTATTGTGCCTTTCTCAATGCCCTCATTAATTAGTAGGCTTTGGCATGAGATAACTCTGCTCTCATTGACTCCACTGAGGGGAAATCTGAACTTACGTGTCTCCTCCACAAATTGTACCATACAAGTCTTTCAATACCTTTTTCCCAGAAATTAATTTTCTCCCACACCCTGTATCTTGTTTGCTCCCCCTACTTGTACCTACAGTTACGTCATTTTTGGTGTGGGATGGGAAAGTGAGTTTAGGAGACTGGTTATTCTAAATTTTTTTAAATTATTTTATGAACCAATTTTATTTTCAATAGCTTAGTCTCGTTTACTTAATCTCAGGAAAAAAAAAAGTATTCTCCCAAGAAATCATATTGAGAAAATAGTTCCAGGCATTCTGTTGCTTCCAGCTGAGCTTAGTGTGCCTTATAAGGAGAGCTCGTATTTTTTTAGGCAGAACCTCTTTCAAAGACATGCTGGAAAACGTGATGCCATAAATCTATGTCAGGCCCAGATGTGCAAGTCTCTGGTGCCTAAAAGTCATCCCAGTATATTTTCATAAATGCTTCCATGGTTTGTTTAGGCAGCTTAAAGTAAGGTGTGCACATTAGAAAAAATCACTCAATGTACATCTGGTAAATATGTGATGTATTAACTGTACATAAAAGGCACAGAGGTGAGGGCCAGAGGCTGTGGCTCAAACATTGGTTCGAGGATTTTGCTCACAGGTCATAACAACAGTAACAGGGAGAGTCTCCTTCTATTTGAGCTTGCAGGATTCATGCTAACAATGTACATCCCTGTCTAAGCATGGGTAACTTCCACAACAGCTTTGGAGCAGCTGAACACAGAATAAAGTTGCAGATTTCATGATTTTTTCTGTTTATTATTATTTCTAAAGAAATTTATCTTTCTTACTACATAAAACATTCAGACGGTTTAGAACTTTTCCCTAACACAGGTGCTTAATGTTAAAAACAGGATTGTGGGGGAGTTTCAGTTAGAATAATGATGTTTAATAATAATTTAAAATACCTATAAAATTCACAGATACACATATATGGTTCCTTTATTCCTTCAGGCTAATTTGTTCCTATTACATTCCAGCTACTTGTTTTCCTGTACTTTCACATGCTTAATTTGGAACTCCTCTTCTTGATACCACACTGGTATATTTTCAGTGTCTTTCTGCCTTTATATTCTTTTCTCCTGTGCACTTGTGGACCTTAACAAAACCTAGTCTCTTATGGCATTATCATTTGCTTTCATCATTGTCAGCAAGACATTTTTTATCAGTACTGCATGTCATTTAAATTTGCTGCCTTTTTCTAAAATTCCTGCCACACCTTTATTTCCTTTCCCCCTTAATAGTATTATATAAAATTGTTCTTCATCATCTTTTTAAATATCATTCCTGTTAACAAAATCACTGGATAATTTTATTCAGAGCCTGGTCCACTTATTCCTCTTTCAAAAATTAAAATATGTAAAGTGAAGGTATGATTACTTCTTTACAAAATACCTTCCAGGTAGAATTATAAATACCATAAACTAGCATCCTCATCCTAATGTTCTGAATTTCTTAAGATAAATTAATATAATGTGTTTATTACGTGTTTGGACAAATATTCAGGCAAACTAACATAGTATCAACAAGTGTTGTCATTCTTAGATACCTGAATTAAACTGGTTATACGCCTTACACAGTATGCAAAAAAATACTTCTGAAGAGACACAAAGAATTTGGGAATAGTTACTTGAAATCAAAATAATCAAAATCTAGGCTTTACTGGGATTAATTATTTGGGATTACACCAAGGTCAACTGTAAATTCTGACTAAAAGAGGCAATTGTTCTAAGAGTAGAATGCAGCCACCACTATTTTTACAATGTTCATAGTAATATTGTGACACTGAGCCCTGCTATAAACGGGAGCTACATGGCATGAAATTTTCCATGAGTATCCTAGGAAAGAAAATGCAGCAGTAAACATCATTAGTCAAGCGAGACCTACACGTCATAAGCAATAGGCAAGAGTCCAGGAAGGCCACAAGGTTAAAATGCTTTGTTTGAGTAATTATAGGATTTGAAGGATTAGGCTGAACCAAAGGATTTAAGGACATGGAAGGATTAAAGGGAGAAATAAATAAATTAAATTAAAGAGAATGAAGGTATAGAAGGCAGCACAAAAAATGATATTACAGTCACTACGTTTTTGAAACAAGAATCATTAAATAAAATAGTTGTAATTGAAGGCAACATGATTTTGCTGTATTTGTTTGCTATTTATTTACTGAGTCTGCAGAGACAAAGATTCTTTCCAAAATGTCTGTATGTTTCTGAGACTGAAGACCAAGCACAAAAAGCATATATTTGAGGTGAGATGTCTTAGCCAACATCTTTGTATCCCAGAATGTATTCCGTGGCTTCTTTGAAAGTGAAATCCCGGAGTACAAACCGTAGGTGAGATCACAGCTACCGCAGTCTGTTACTGAAATCTGAAAATTCTTGTCATACACATGCAAAAAGAATTCCAATCTTTACCTTATGCCACCCTGAGTTACAACATTTTACAAATCCAAGCTTGTTTAATATAAAAGCCTACTGCCCTTGCAAGCTGTTAATAGTGAGAATTAACTCAAGGTCTGTTTCTTGAATATCGTGGATGAGAAAAATTATTCAAGGGTTATGATGCCCTGGCGATTCATAAATCATGACGAACAAAATGACAGGATAACCATAGGTATACAACACTAGACACAAATGAATAAAGGGTGCGGTATTTCATGAAACGGTCAGTCACAAATGCCACATAATGGCACTTCGAGCAAAGCCGTGCACACAGAACACGGTTTGCAAACACGTTTGAAAAATGAGCGCGCCGGGAGCCCGGGGCGGCCGGCGCGGGGCGCCACCTGCTGGGCGGCGGCGGAACGCGGCACGGAGCGGCGCTCGGGAGCCCGCCCGCAATGCCCGCAATGCCCGCAATTCCTGCAATTCCCGCAATTCCCGCTCTGCCGGTGCCGCCGTGGCACCGCGCAGCTCCTGCGCCAGGCGGAACCCGCACGGGCTTAACCGTGTTGGACACTGCGGCTGAAACTACGGAAATTGTCAGCCACATGGCTGACTTCCAACAAAAACAAATCGTGTCATCAGCCCAGAAAATCAGACTCGAAATCCTTCATACATTTTCTTAAATCTCTTTATTGAGGCCTAGGTGTTCAGTTGCTCTCAAAGTGATCACCCTAAAAGTCTAGTTTTGCTTCAGAAACATTAAGCAAAGCCCTAAACTGGTTAGCATTGGTTTATTATTTCCATATTAAATTATTATAGTAACAAATAACATTTTTTCAATACAAGTGCCATTTTTTATATTACAGTATGAGTTTTTTTCTTTCCCTTTCAAGTATTATTTAACTTGCATTTCTTGGTTCAGTCAGAATATTGCTTCAGAAAACTCACAGAAATTCAGACACTAGCCCAATTCACAGACTCTGTAATTACACCTGGCCTTATTTCTAAAATAGGAAATGGATGCAGTGTCCAGAAGTGTTATGTTACAAGTAATCCGAATTTGGAATATTGATTTATAATTCTTTATTCATTAAATCAGCTAACCTATCTATGCAAAAACTTCACACATTTAAATACAGCATCCTTTTCATTCTATTTGGGTATTGACATCATATGCCAACAAGAAGTATTATTGGTGGATATTTGCCTTTTGAAGTTCACCTTTTCTGCATCACAGAAAAATCAAGTTACTTTACTTACAAGCTGTGTACTTTTCAGCCAAGAAAGATTAGTTGTTTGCTGTCTAAAAAACTAGCTTCCTCTAAACTGAATATTCCCAGTGAAACAGTATCTCCTGACAGCTCATGCTGACAAATTTTCCCACACGCCCTTCAGTGTGCTGAGTCCTGATGATGAAGTTTCTAGAGAGATTTTCAGCCCTCGTGCTCATTTGGAGCTGTTTGTGGTGCAATCATTCCCACACAGTGTTTGTTGGGGGGGGTTAATCATAAAGCTGTTCACCAGTAGCAGGGATGGCTACTGATTTCCCTCATATGGGTCACTGACCAGACACCAGATGGTGGAAATATTCTGTCCTACTAATCTGGCCCAGAGTTGGCAATTCAGAGGTGAAAAGCTTTATCCCATTACCAACTGCCTGAGCCGTCCTGTCTCCAACCTGAGGGCTAAAGATTAAACACTTAATAGTCTTGGAAGGGCTATCCACCCCCTCAAATATCCCATCCACCGCACTTCCCAGGTGTCTACTGGGCAGATATGGTGGAAGATCCTTAAATGTCAGTACATTTTATTGACTTCAAATTCTGCCTAAGGAGGAATGAAAAAGAAGGCAGGCTGATAAAATTACAGAATCAATTCAGATAGTACTACTTACGCAATGTCTGGAAGGAAAAGTTTATTACAGAAAAATTACCAGGAAATGCAGAAAATCCAAGGAGGCTGTTTGTGCAGAATGTGATCTGGAAGCAAATGCAGTAAGTATCATAAGAAAAAAAGATCACAATGCAATTCCTTTTTGCAGGTTTCAGGGGGAAAAATCACATTATTGGTATAACACTACATAGTCATAATCACCTCAGAACAGTAGAACCAGTTTTAGTAAACTTACCCATCCAATCATCCCCATTTTCTTTGCCCTCTGCACAAGTACTTTGCTCTGCTGC
Source organism: Origma solitaria (assembly GCA_013397895.1). NCBI lineage: Eukaryota > Metazoa > Chordata > Aves > Passeriformes > Acanthizidae > Origma > Origma solitaria. The sequence continues at coordinate 824,208 of VZRL01002523.1, read as the reverse complement.
ATATTCAAGCTTGTAATTTGTACATGTTAGACTTCTGTATCGCATCCACAATCACTATCAAAATTTCTGGTTTACACTATAAATTGCCAGAGGAGCTACTTTTACATTAGTGAAGATGACACAAAACATGTAATTTGGAGTTCAAGAGAACGGCAAGGGAAACATCTCACAGAATTTCTGAGCTTCTCTATATCCAGACTTAATCACTGAAATTCTTTAAAAATGCAAGTTTAATGACAGCATAAATTTTGAAAATATGAGAACCCAAGAAAGGAGTTAGTAGGTTATTTTTAAATGCAAATATGTGTACATTTCTGTGTTAGACCTGGATATATTTGGATCTATATTCTTTCACTCCTGCAGAAAAACATGACTCAGATTACATTATCATGATCTTACAAAATCCTATCGCAACTATAATGACCATAATTACCAGGACATCTAGTTAGACTCTTTCACCCATCTGGAAGGTTTGACTATTCAAATCTGTCAAGCCATGCACAAAGAACTCATTTACAGGGGAGCTATGGAAGTAACTGTAAAAAAGATGCCCTTGAGAGAGGGGAAAGGGTTAGCACAGCTCCTTGCTACTATCTTAGTTGCCCTAGTGTTCATTCCTCCCTCCATGTTTCATACAGCTGCACTTAGGACAGCCACAGAAATGCATGCAGGGTGTATATAAAATTTCTTGGTGAGCTTTATTTATGATAACCTGCTTAATTCATTTACAATCATGATGTTTCTAAAGATTAAAAATACTCCATCTTTTCTCAATAGCCATCCTATCACATCACACTCAGTGTCATAGTCATGGTAGTAAAAAGCATTGTTCTAAGGTAGATTACACAAACTGGAATCTCTCATGGGTAGTTCTTTTCCTTGAAAATACATAATTAGGTCTTGTGAAAAAATCCTCGACTATTTATTTTAAAAAACAAAACCAAACAAACTAAAAACATGAAAAGGTGCATGTAACTGGAAAAAACTTTCAAAAAAGAGTATTTTCAGTACCTGGCAATTAATACAACAAACTCTGATTTTTTTTCTTTTAATTTGGAGCAGACAGGAGAAAAAAATAAGTTAAAGGAAAATGGGCTAAGGAATATATTTAGAAAGGGTATAAGAATGTTTAAATAAGGGAACTGTTTTTCCAGGCCCAGATAGTAACTTAAAACAACTGAAAGTATGCATATCAAAAACAGAAACAAAGGAAAATACATTAAAGAAGTGGGAACTTTTAATAGAAATTACTACAGCTGACCCATAGGATAATCCTAATGAACCTCTTAGTAGCTAGATGGTCCACGGTCCTTGCTACGTAGCCAGAGTACAGCTTGTGTGCTTCTGAAAACAGAACTGGGCCCCTGACAGAAATTACATTTTCATTACAAAATTTGACCCCTCTGTGGACTTGCAGAACAGCTTGTTTTCAGAAAAAGGTCTTTAATAACTGGGCCCAGTAATAAAAATATTATTATGTTTGGCATCTTGACTGGACAAACCAGTTGTGCTGCCCTTTAAACATAATATCACATCACATAAGGAGACTTCTGACATTTCTGTCACTGTCTAGCATCCACATGGAACTTCACTGCATTTAGCTGGCATAATTTAAAAACCACTTCATATGTGCTCCTGACAAACTTCGCCAGGAAGGCCTGTTTTGGAAAGCCCAAACATTTTTTTAGTGTACGTCATCTGACAATTGTCCTGTTCTCAAAAACAGCATCATCTGTTTGCTTCGTTAAGTCTCCATCAGCACTTACAGCTCAAAGAAAATATTCTTTTAAAAACCCTTAGTGACCATATGTACCTGGATATCCACAGCTGCTCAGATGAGTAGAACCATGTATATATTAAACACTGTGCGTACAGGGTAGACACAGCAACATCTGCAAAAACATAGGTAAAAGTGACATGAGGATGCTTGAGCAAACAGAAAGCCTATCCTGTAATGACAGACCGTTACGTGAGTGAAATGAAATTGCTGAGAGGATGAAATTACTCTCTTATGTTATTCTCTTACAGCAAATAGGCATGATAGTAGGTGAGAGTTGTTTAAACTACAGGATAATATCAGCACTAGAAGAATAAGCAGGGCGTGAATAAACTTAGACAGGAAATAAGAATGCATTACTGATCACAAGGAAGTTCTGGATGAAAAGGGGAATGATGATAGTGAAATACTGGTTATCACCTCCCCTTGGCAGCCTTTCATTTGCACCTGAAACACTGGGCTACATGCTTTCCTTCCCATGGAAAAGTAGTATCATTCTCTTTCAGTAGCCCATCAATGAAATAAGGATACCACCTGCAGTAAAGAATATGTAATATGCTTGCTTCCACACAAGAGGAGCGAGGACAGAAAGGTCTTAACTGGTTATAATCAGTAAAGCTGTCAATACTGTCTCTCACAGTATCCTTCTGAATAAAATGTCCAGCTCAGAGCTAGATAAACACATCATGCAATGGGTGAGCAACTGCCTCATGGACTGGGCACAAAGGGTTGTAGTGAATACGGTGAGATCCAGCTGGTTACCTGTCAGTAATGGGGTTCTGCAGGGCTCCATCCTCAGCCCTGTGCTCTTCAACAGCTTCATTAATCAGATGGACAGAGGACTGGAAGGAATACTGAACAAATTTGCAGGAGAAGAGAGGAGCTGTTGACTCTGTCAAAGGCAGGGAGGCCCTGTAGAGACACCTCGGCAAATTAGAGGAGTGGGCAATCACCAACTGTATGAAATTCCACAAGGTAAAGTGCCGGATTCTGCACCTGGGATGGGCAACCCTTTATGCACTGACAGACTGGGAAATGAGAAAGTGGGAAGCAGTAACAAGGAAAGGGACCTGGGGGTCCTGATTGCTGGAAAGTTGAACATGAGTCAGCAGTGCCCCGGCAGCCAGGAGGGCCAAGCATGTCTGGGGGGGCACCAGGCACAGCATCGCCAGCTGGGCAAGGGAGGAATTGTCCTGCTCTGCTCTGCACTGGGGTGGCTTCACCTTGGATGCTGGGGGCAGTTTTGAGCACCACAATGTAAGATGTTATTAAGCTGTTAGAGAGCGTCGAAAGTCAGGCAATGAATATGGTGAAGGGCCTTGAGATGAAGCCATATGAGAAGTGGCTCAGGTCATTTTTTTTAGCCTGGAGGAGACTGAGGGGAGACCTCATCACAGTTACAACTTCTTTGTGAGGGGAAGCAGAGGTGCAGGTACTGATCTCTTCTCTCTGGTGACCAGTGACAGGACCTGAGGGAATGGCCTGAAGTTGTGTCAAGGGAGGTTTAGGTTTGATACTAGGAAAAAGTTTTTCCATCCAAAGGGTGTTTGGGCACTGGAACAGGTTCCCCAAGGCAGTGGTCACGGCACCAGCCTGACAGAACTCAGTGGTCCCGGGCACACGCTGTGATTCCTGAGGATGGTGCTACGCAGGAGTCGCACTCGACGATGCCCGTAAGGCCCTCCCAACTCGGCTCATTCTGTGATTCTGCGCTAATGCAACAGAGCGTGGAGCTACCATGGATTTCTCAGCCAGTCTGGGCGTTGCACATTCATAACCACGCCTCGTCATTGGCGACCTGCAGACGCGGCGGGGAGCGTTTCCGGCTCCGGGAGCATTCAGCATTCCCGGGCCGTGTCCCGGCCGAGCAGCGCAGCCTCCGCAGGCCGCGCGGAATGCCGCGGGGCGGGGCGGGGCGGGGCGGGGCGCGA
>VZRL01002523.1:789652-820379 GCA_013397895.1 Origma solitaria | reverse complement strand
CGTGCGGGCCGCCGACGGGGGCTGCGGGGGCGCGCATCCCTCCGTCCCGCTCCCCGGCGGCGCCCGCCCGGCGTCCTGGCAGGGCTGTGAGCGGTGCCTGCCGCCTCCCGAGAGCGAGTTCCGGCACTTCGGTCCCTTTCTAAAATGGTGCCATCAGCCTCAGGTCGAAGCAGGCGTGTGCAATGGCAGATACGTGCCAGGAGAGCGGGGAAGGCTCTGGTGCTGCCGAGAGGGAGGATAACAAGCTGGGTGTGAGGCCTGCTGACGGATTTAATTTCTTGGGTGTGACAGATTCCAGGGGGAGGGAAGGGGGAAAAGAATCTTAAGTGCTTGAAGATCAGATCCTGCATTAATTACTTTGTTCAAAAGCCTTCAAATTATTTTTTCAATGTTGTGCTGGAGGATTTGGCGTGCAGATTTAAAATAAAGACATTCTGAATAGGAAGATCTTTTAAGGAGAGAGATTAGGTGGTGATCTTTGAAACCTTTTGTTTCTGTTTTTGTAACGTGCGCTGCTTTGGAGCAAGGTTAAGTCTATTTGCTTAAAAGCACCTTTCGTCCATCTTTTCTTGGACTATCATTTTTGCTTTTCCTGTTCCCCTGTTTTCTTCTTCCTATTATTTTCTGGCTGTAATAAGGGAAATAATTTTTAAAAATTAGTTATCCATGTTTAGTAGAATTAAAGCATAACAGAAGGTGGTTTGTGCCTCTTTGGCCTTGTTCATTGGAACATGTTCTTGTCTAAAGATGTCACTCTAATTTCTTATTAGCAGTGCATGTAGTTTTGATTTAAATTTCTCTAATATTATTTCATTGAACTGAAATTGCCATTGATATGAATTCCTAAGGTTTATAACCGAGGATTTCATGATAATGTATTAAAAATAATGTTATTAAGGTATTTTATATATGTATATTAAAAAGCATATGCAGTTATTCTGATATGCACGTATTCTTACAGCTGTGTGTATGTATATATTCACTTACCCGCTTTTGAAACTTTTCTTTTAAATTTTTTACTATATTTCATAATATTACATATAATAATGTGTATAATACATATTTCATAGATATTAGTTCATAATAATTTAAATAAACTTTTTTTTTTTAATTAACTGTGTTGGTCCCAGGGATAGAAGCTTGACTGTAAGGTTTTTTTAAATACTATAGATAGACTACAGTCAATAATAGAAGTGTATTTGAAGCTAGCATAAAAAGTCATGTGAAAGCTGTGTGAAATGTAGTCACAGACTGTTCAGCCAAGTGGGGATGTAGTGAGTACCCACTTAGCCTTCACTAAGTTTAGAGTTTGAGGGGTTTTCCATTATGTCTGTCTCTGGGTTTGAATTCAAATTTCTTGTTGCAGTTCTTTTTAAACCCTTTGGGTTGAGCAATAATGGTTAAAAAAAATGCTGTATTTAATTTCATGAGTAGTTTCTTAAAGAGTTTTGTAAAATATTAATATGGGAGCTTGAGTGTAATGGAGATTTATTTTCTATATAACACCTCTCAGTTATAAAACTTTTCCAGACTTATAACCCCAGAGTGTTCATAACTGAAAATCAACAGGTAGAAGTATCTTTTCATTCTTGAAAGATGACTTCAGAAAGAACTAAACCACTGACAACTACTATTACTTTATGGCAGCTTAACATCTATGAATGGTACCTCCAGATGCAGAAAACTTGAGTTCTTGTTTGACCTTTTTTTTGTAGAAAATGTGAATAAGGCTCAGTTATTAGACACCTGGGCTATCTCCACAAGGAGAGCTAATGCACGCCTGGATTCATGCTTACTAAACTTGAATGCACTGTGACTTGTGGTCATTTTTGGAGGTTAGTTATTACTGACAGTGGGCCACATACAAATTCTATATGTAAGAGGAAAATGAGCTTAAATCTTAGGTATAAGCTAGTTTATCATAACTAGTTGTTCAAATAGTCTTTGTATTTACTGTAAATTTACCAAAATTCCTGTCATTTTTGTCAACATAGGAAACTTTAAACTGGAACAAATGGCCTGACAGATGTAGCACATTAAAAAACTGTGAGCTGCTGGCATATATAACACTCTTTACAGTGTTGCAGAAGAATTTTGCATTAACATACACTCCCAAGAATCTTGAACTCCACATCTTTTTTTAAGAAAATTTGGTATTTAACGGCTGATCAACCATCGGTACATCAATTACTAAAAACGGAACTTGAAAAAAGCCAGTGAACTGTTCCATATTCAAAGGATGTGGAAGCCTTCTAAAAGAAAGACAGATGGATTTTGTAACATTTGTCAGAGCTAAAATGAAAGGAAATTATGCTGAGCTTTTACACTTCTACATCATAAGATAGTGCTAATTTATTTTAGTAAGCTAATTACGTGTTTGGAAGTAAATTTGAAATGACCATTCTTGGAAGTTTCTTGTGACCATTGTAAGTCTGATAATGGCCACTGAAATCAGTTGATCATTATTGATTACTTGATGCATACCGATTTGGGATGCTTTCAAAGCATGAACTCCCCTCCTTGGGGATAACCATTATTGAGCTCTTTCATCTGAATTTAATATTGTCATTCTTGAACTTGCAGTTGGGTTATGGTGGGGTGGGGCGAATCACATGAGCATTTGCAATGGCTAGTGCACATGGAATGCTGCAGGAAAAAATGGCTATTAAGAATTTGGACAAAGAATAGGATGGAAGAACGTGTGTTTTAAAAGGTGTTGCTGATGACTTAATATATCTAACTATTTTATGTTTTTCTTGCTGCCATGCAAAGTAGTCGAGCCTGTGTTCTATAAGAAAATGATGGTATGCTAATACATGTGTAAATTACACAAGGTGCCAAGAAGAGTTTGTCCCTCTCTGGGGGCCGTGCCCAGAACATAGGACAATGCAAGGGGGTGGCAGAGTTGTTAATACTTGCCTTTGATAGATATGCACTTGAAAGCCTGTTAGTGCTGACTTTCTTTGCCTAATTCTGGTATGACCTGAAGAGTTTTATTGCATCTGGGAGAGATCAGAGATAGAAAATAACAGTAGAACAATCAAGAAAAGTTTGCACAGGTACTGTCTGTTGACTGTGGGGACAAACCAGCTTCTTCTCAGGATACACAGCTGCTGTTCCTTTAGTCCTGCTTACTGAAGATTGAAGAGAATAAAAGGGGGAGAAGGGAAGATTGTCATCTGCTATGAGAAATCGCCCACAGGATAGGGGAATTTGGTGGAATTTGATCCTATGATCCTAATGAAATCATGTATTTCTGTTCAGATTTGCAGTCTACCTTGTTACAGTTGTAAAACAGTTTGGGGTTGTACAAGGGACCAAAGCAGAGCTGAAGGGACACACATTCCATCCCTAGTTTATTTTTTAAAAGTCTGTAAAGCAAAGGAGATGCATTGGCCTCAATGAGATAGTATAGCTAATTGTCCTGATCAAATACAACTAGCTGTGCTCATCACAAGGGAAAGGTCAGAGACTAAGGACGTTAAGGTATAAATTGTTTGATTCTGTGTAAATTAGTATCTAAGGTCAGTTTAAAAACCCTCAGTATATATCCCAAAATTACGGGGGGCTGTAGTGTCTAATTGGCTCTCCCTGGATGATATCTGATAGCAAATAGGAAATCAAAGTTGTGAAGAGCCCTGTAACGTGCCTTTCATCTTGTAGCATTAATCTTTTTAATTGCTGGCCAGCCAGCATTTTGTTAGGTATTATTAAACCTTTCAAAGCTGTTTTTTTAAGATATTGACTAAGTTGGGTTTGTAAATACCAGATTCTTCTGCTTGTGTTCTGCTCTGTTTGGACTACCTGGGTTGTGTATCTGAATTTTATCACTTTCAGTCTATTCTTTTTTTAATGACTTTGCACAGTCTATCCTAGAACCCATATAAAACCTTTAGGTCCACAATATCCTGTGGCAAGTTCGGGTTGATTATAATTTGCACAGAGCTTATCCTTGTTAATTTTGATCTGATCTTCAGCTCTTGTCTTTTGACCCTTTATTTTTATATTGGGCAAGACAGGAAACAATCTCTATGCAACTTCTCCAAGCCATTAATTTTGTAGGCTTCTGTCTTATTTCCCTTGTCAGCTATATGTGGCCTCCTGTCCAGACTGAAAAGGCTCATCTACTCAGATGTTGATTATATGGAAGGGAGTCCATGTATTTTTTAACTTGCCTTTGTCTGAGCTCTTTTTTACTTACTCAGTAGTTTTTTTGACTTTTTGGGTTGGTTTGGTTTTTTTAAAGAAAGTTAACTGACCCTGCACTCAGTGTTTGAAATGCAGGCACAAATTAGTTCTATATGCTGTTACAACAATGTTCTGTTTATTTTTCTAATTATTTATTGATCCTTATGGAGCACTGAGCAGTCCAAATGATCTGAGGTAAACTGTCATATATCCAGATATTGCTGTGGGTGGCAGTTATTATCTCAGAGAATGTGATTCCAGTAGGAACTCAGAATTTTCTTGTTCCTGCAGACACATAGACTTTGCTTTATACTAATCTGTAATCATTGCTTCTGATTATTGTACATCACAGTCCCTCTCCAGCTCTTCAGTGTACCCTCATCTTCGCAGTCTGGTGTGACTTTGTATTGTCAACAGTCTTCATCATTTAATTACTCATCCCCTTTTGTGAGGTAACATGAATATATCAAACAGCATAAACCAATGCAGATTTTCTCCATGGATCTGGAGGTGATTTTCTGCAGTGTGGAAACTGCTTAGACAGTTCATGGCTGTTCCTTAGGTACTTTTACATGCAGAAGCTTTCCATTTTATGACTTGGTTTCTTACTTTCCGGAAGATTTAAGTGAGAGACTTGGAACTTCAAATAGCATCTGTCATTTAGTTGTCCTTTATTCATGTTGTACTACCACATTTTTAATAAATTTCATTAATTTTGCAGAGCAAGGCTTCATAGAATCATAGAATGATTTGGGTTAGAAAGGAGCTTGAAAATCCTCTAGTTCCAATTCCCCTGCCATGGGAAGGGACACCTCCCACAAGCCCAGACTGTTCAAAGCCCCATCTAACCTGGTCCTGAACTCTTCCAGGGACAGGGTATCAACCATTTCCCTAGGAAATGTGTTCCAGTGCTTTGCCACCCTTGCAGTAAAGAATTTTGTCCTAATATCCAATCTAAACTTACCGTCTTTCCGTCTGAAGCTATTACCCTTTGGCCTATCACTAAATGCCCTGGTAAAAAATCCCTCTCCAGCTCTCGTTGCCCCTTCAGGTACTGGATGGCCGCAGTGAGGTCACCCCAGAGCCTTCTCTTCTCCAGGCTTTGTTGCCTTAGTGACGGCCAGGTTGGATCTTTCCCACTATATTATTTGTTTGTGTCCACTAAGTCTGTTCTTGCGTACTTTGTTTATTAATTAGCGCAACGGAGATGTCAGTCTGGATCTTCCTTGAGGATGTCTTTAAATACTGACCACATTGTGATTTCTTTAGGTCTTTTGTCAGCTCCAAGGGAGAGGTTCTGCACCTTCACGGACTAGCTAGCAACAGAGCTATTTCATTACTGCTTAAATGTTCACTGCTATTTTTGCATAATCTGAGATCCTCAACAAGTTAAACCATGGAAACTCTCTAAACTCTTGGTCAGTGCAATCATACATAAGGATTCCACTTTGCTTCATCAGACATTCCTTTATAACTGATTGTCTTTTGGGCTTTTGCGTTTCTGTTACCAGTCTTTAAGGAAAGAATTGATAGTTCTGTTGTCTCATCCTGTTTCAACTGGGAGGCTGGAGGACAATATATTCTTATGTCAGATTTGTCAGAGTGTAAAATTCTCTTAATTTTTTTCCCGGGCACTTGCAACCTTTTGTAACAAACTTCCTTCTGTCCAGGGTGATCTCTCTCCAGTTCAGGTATTTTGAGATGCTACCCTATGCTCTTTAGAGCCCAGTATTAAAAACTGCTATGCTAATTGAGTTTTAGTAAAACATTTCTTTCTGGCCTTCTGATATTTTACACTTCTTTTAAGCAAGAAGCATTCTAGTAACACAGTGCTGTCTTTTATTTTGGTGATCAGATTCTTGTATCTGCTTAGTGTGAAAGAGGAGGGTAGATTGAAATCATTTATTAAACAAGCAAAAATAAGGACCAGTCACTGTTAGAAGAATTAGTTACTGTTCTAGTCACTGCTAGGCATGAAGAATTGTAAGCTGGTAATGTGTTATGGGAGTAGTAAAAAAAATTATTCTTCAGGAACAGAGTTTAGGGATTTTTTTTAGCTTCTGATGAAATGATTCTGTGGGGTTTAGCTCTGGTGGCTGGAGGTTGTCCCCCCTGTTATTTTAGAGTTTGTTGTTTTCCCCTCAGTATTATTCTCAAACAGTGAATAGAAGCAAAAAGAGAAATCAAGACTTTACCAAGTCCTCTTCTTCACTGCCCTGAATAAAAGGGTGAATTTGTTTGGACTTTAGAGTTGTTAGGTTGGACTTTTTTTCAAAAGTTCAGTTGTTCAGCGTACACCTTTGTATTGTGCTCCAAGTTCAAATTTTAATATACAGCCTATTTTGAGTGCAAATAATGTTTTTAGCCAGTCTGATAACCAGAAGAAAAGGTGCTTTTGTGAGGTGTTACCTAAACTTCAGGGAAAAGTTTCTTTACAAGCAAGCCTATGTGGAAGAATAGGAAGTGAGGAGAGCTAGCAAAGTGATAACTCTTATGTCACCATCCCATAGTGTGGAAAAATTAAGTTAATGAACCAGTCTTAATCGAGACTTATATCTGGAAAAGTATTGACAACCAGCTGTTAAAGATCTTGCCCTAAATAATGCTGCCGTTTGCGATTCTTGCTGTAGTCTGAGGGCTCCCTGTTCCCATCTTACAGGGTAAGGGACTCTCTCAGTAAATATTCCCGTTTTTGAGAGAGAGCTCTCATAAAATTCTTCAGTACTGACCCAGTTCTAAAGAAAACAGAAAGATTTGAGGATTTTTTTTTTTCCTACCGCTGTACCCTACTATGTGGATTTTAATGTCCCTGATGTTTAGAATTCAACTTTTATCTTGTTTGGAGCCTGCCAGCTGCTTGTTGTAATTGATGACCTTTAGCTGGTGCATGGAAGGATCTTCATGGCTAATAAGCTGTTTCCCATCTGGCTTTTTCAGTGCTCAGTGTCTTAGTCTTTTGAATGCTGAAGTTCTTAATGTGGGATAAATCTGCTACACAGAGTAAAAGGCATAGGACTGGCTACTAAAGATGGAGAAGTTAAAACACTCATGTTGGGGACCAGAGTTTCAGCTTTTAGGGGAGAACCCAGTAATATCAGAGCAACTGGTTGTCTTCTAAAAGTAGCATAGGATGTCTTGCTAAAACATTTTAAGACTAGTGCTCTGTGATGATGTAGTAGTTGGATCCAGTCTCAAGCAATGGATCTTCCTATCATTTACAAAAGATGCAAAATCAAAGGTAAACTGTCTCAATCTTGGTGTTGATTCTTGTAGAAATATATGCATATTTCAAGACAAAGTACTTTAGACATAGGACAAAGTTCTGGGTTTTAGTATGTAAAATAGCCNGGGGGAGGGAGGGGATTATTTATTTGCCAATAAATTAAGGGGAAGATCTTTCACTTTTTTTTCAACCTTTGTTATTTTGATGAAGTTTGCCTTCTTCCTCAAAAACAGGAATCAGTTTTTAGCTGCTTTTCTCCCTTGGAAACAGTTGTGGAACCAATTATTTTTCTCTAGGCAGCAGATGAGATTCATAGTGTGAGGAAAGAGTCTCATAAATTGCCTTTTTCTTTACTTGAATTCTTGTTTGTATGGCACCCCTCAGTGCAGGTGTAGCAAGCTGGTCTGAAAACAAAATCTCTGCCTCTGTTTCTTAGGGTGATTTTGGTTTCATTTCTTTTTTTTGAAAGCTAAATACAGGTTTTAAAATGCTCATCAACATGTTAATAATAAGACCTCCAGCTAATATTTGCTAAAGGGTGATGTCTTCTTGGGTTATTTATAGCATGGAAGGTCTTGCAAATAGTTGAATTCTTTTAACTGGTTTTGCTAGCTGCATTTGAAGTTGACTGAATGGTTTAGAAAATGTAACTAAGTATCTTTCCCTTGAGAACAGGGATTTGAGAGATTATGGCATCTGAAGCTCACAATGTTAAAAAACAGAAAGTATTGCATATTGAAGGTCATCCCATTGATCTCCCCAGAAAAAGAATCTCTTCTTCCACTAAAAAGATCATGAAGGAGGTAAGCTGTTTGTGTTGTTTGTTGGGTTTTTTTATGTCCTCTGACAAGACTGAAGTAAACATTTTAACAAGTTCATAGTTCTGAGCAGTCTGAAACTGGAAGCACAGCACTACTAAGTATTTGATGTTTAGATGTGCAGTAGAACTTCAACTTGAACAGCAATTATATTATGAAAACTGTGTTATAATTAATACAGGCAGTGGCTGCATGGATCAGTGCATCATATCATCCATGTGAGCAGTAGATACTGATGCAGTCTTAGCATGCCTGCTTTTCTGCAATCTAGCCAAGAATGCTTCAATACAGGAATTTTACCACAAAAAAGTTCTTTCTTGCCAAGACAACTACATGGCACAAGTGAGAGGTAGAGTAGGTGAAACTTGCGTTGAAATGGATCTGTGTTGTAGTCATGCGGCTTGATGTATGCATTGGTAACATGTATATTTTCACTGGATTCTTGCTACTCAAAAGCAGTTTTTATAACCTCTTACATGTGTTACTGGTTGAAGAGTAAGGCAGTGGAGTACAGAGGAAGCACTAGAGAGGCAAACTTACTGTAAGGTCTCTTAAAACAGTGGTGAAGATGCCAATATCCTCTGTTTGCTTATTGAAATTATGTATTAAAACTCACATGATTTTGATTTAGTGTTAACAAGAAAGATCATAACATTGACTTGCTGATGTGCACAATGTGAATGTTTCCATTAATGTTAAGTAGTACAGATGGGAGTGTTTGACCCTTTTTAGTAATACAGCTTTTTTCTTCTCTGTTTCCTTTCTCCCAGAGTAAGAAATCAAAACAGCTGGCTTCATATACAAACAGGTAGGGGGGCTGTGCTTTGTTATATCTGAGTTTAAAGTGGGAACAGAGGTGGGGAGGAAGAAGCAGCTGAAACTGATTACAACAGCAAAGCAAACACAAATGGATGATAGGTCTTGATTTTAATGACAATTCTTGGTTCTTGTGTTTTCTTCCGTAATAATGAGGCTCTGCATTAATAAAAACAGAGAAGAATATTGGTGACATTACTTCTGATAACTCAAGTGTCATTAAGTTACATATTGGGGGGAAAATGTTTTCAATACCCTGAAAGCTGAATTCATAATTTATATATATAAACAAAATAATGCAATTTATTAGGTTTACAGCAACCTTCACTAAAATGTTGCTTTATTATTGCAGAATAACAGTTGGAAAAACGGTGGCCAGTCCCCTCTCTCTTTTCAAAGTGGTGTATTGTAAAAGGAAAGTTCATTGTTATACTCCAAAGCCTTGTTACAGAAAGAAACTGTGCCCTAAATCTAGGGGCTGTGACATGGCAAATAAAGAAAATGAACTGGCTTGTGCAGGGAATCTGCCAGCAAAACTTCACAACAGTCGTACACACTTGCTGAATTCTAGTGACTCTGGCTCATCTCAAACAGAAGGCCCCTCGTCCAAATACAGCGGATTTTTTTCAGAGGTGGGTAGAGTTTGAAGAAACTTCAGTTTAAAAAAGAACTATTCCTAGTAATTATCTGAAAACTTTCACATAGATCAATTTTCTTCAGTTCTTTCAAGATCAGGTCTTGTGGTAGAGACTGTGATTTACAGTCTCTGTCTGTCAGTTTATGGTGGTACAGCTGTCAACAGTAATAGTCCTGCCACTTTTCTCCATGTTTGTGTTGGGTCAGAAGCTCAGATCTGCCAGATTTGACTAAGATAAAATTGTACCAGCACCAAAGGAGAATGTTGTTTTGACCTGCTTAGGTTTCATGAACTGGCAGGACACATGTCCAAATGTGTGTTTATAAAAGTGTGAAAGTGTTAGTGGATCTATGGGAATAAACTGGTGAGGTAGGTTAGGACAATTTTCAGTAGCAGTATCGACTTAGTGTGTGTGAAACTAACTTAAGTGTTTGTATAAGACTTTATTTCTTGTTAAGAATGGTTGAAGAAACATAGTGGATGCTTGCAGGGCTTCTGAAACTGGTTGAAAGGTCAGATATTTAAATGAAATGGATTTTGTGACAGTGAAGGCCATTTAAGTCCCTTCATGTTGAAGTTTGCATTTCTGTCACAATAGATTTTTGTTACTCATCGAGGCTTGCATGTGTTTAAAGTGAGGCATGGCAGGGAAGGTAAGAGCAGAGACTGTCACCATGCTGCCTTGTCATGGTGCTGTAAATGGGGGCTGCCATGAGGAGAGAGCCCTGAGAGTCCAATGGGCTGGAGGTGCAAGTCTGCAGCACTCCTGCACTGTTTAATTTGATGGTTTCAAGAGAAGAGCAGAATAGCTACAATAAAGAGGTTGCAGAAAGAAGGGTAGAGAAATGAAGACAGGGAAAGATTCATTTTCTGAGAAACTAAGGACCAGATCATTGGCCACTGGCCACAGACGACTATTTAACTGGTTTGAGAGATGTGTGTGGTTCTTCAGTGTTCATTCCAATCCAAGGTCTAATTAATTAAGATGCCTGAACTTCATTCAGAGAACAAGCTTTTTCAGAAATGAACCTTTTCTGTCAGAGTTTGCAATAATACACGTAATTACTTGTGTCTAAATTGTGTCAAAATTAATAATCATCTAAGTAAAAAGTTCTCAGAGTTGGTGAGAATTACAAGTTGATGCTCATGAATGCTCATTTTAATTACTAGATACCTCTCTTAGATGGTAAATAGGTACAAACCTCGTAGCTTTTGTGTAAAGTAGGTCTAATTTTTTTGTGCCCCCTTCTAATGGAAATTTATGGCTTTAAGGCCATTGTTAGCAACATTTCTAAAACAGACTCATTAACATACAGGTAGAAAAATATCATATATCAGGTTATTATATTAGAGTAGCTTATTATCTTATTGCTGGCTACTTAACTTGTGGCAAACTTTTTATATTTTGAAAACATACAGGTTTCTCAGGACCATGAAACTATGGCTCAAGTTCTTTTCAGCAGGAATCTGAGACTCAATGTAGCTTTAACCTTTTGGAGAAGGAGAAGTATAAGTGAACTGGTAGCCTACTTAGTGAGGTAAAAACAGTCTCTTTTTTATATCCTTAAAATGTTAGCAATTCCAATTATGCCACTGTATTATTAGCAGTTCCGTAAACACTGTGACTTAGTTATACTTTTAAGTCATTGTGGAAGCATACATTTCAACTTAGGATCCACTAGTAACACTTCTGATTTTATTCTTAATGTTTCTAGGATACAGGATCTTGGAGTAGTAGTAGACTGCCTTCCTGTGCTTACAAACAGGTACAAACAAAAAAAAAGTGGGGGATTAGACTCTGCTTATAACCACACTGAAGTTCAAGCACTTCTGAAACATCTTGTTTTTTAAGTTTACAGGAAGAAAAACCATATGTTTCAGTTGGCTGCTGTGTAGATCTTTTGCCTTTAGTGAAATCTCTGCTTAAAAGCAAATACGAAGAGTAAGTATCAGTTTGGGATGTTTTTAAAACACTACTACTTCCTGGCTATGCAGAGCCCTGGAAATTAATGGTTTTTAGTCCTCTGCCTCTTGTTCCCTCTGCCCCTTCTCCCAACTCTGCCTTTCTCAAGAAATAAGAAAGCTCTGGAATAGAAGCTTTCCTGTGAACCTTTATCTTTTAACAAAACTATAGTGCAGAAATTCTTCTCTGCAACGTTAAGGACTTGAGGGAGAGGACTGTCTTTGCTCTTATGCAGATTTATTTATCCTAAACAAAAAAGAATAGCACTGAAGTTTTAGTATGCTTTACAACATGAAATCATGGCAGAGTTTTCAGGCAGAATACCTGAAGAATTTCTGCTTTTTCGGCAATAACTTCAGCTTACCACTTGGAAATTGCAAATGTAGGCAAGTATTTAAACTTAGCAATTTGTCTAGATTTCTCATCTTTCAGAATAGAAAATGTGTTGCTTTCTGAATTGCTTACCAATTTATCTCAATGCTTTATCTGACATGTAGATAACATGTCAGGGGGAAATGCATAATGTGTAAAATGTGTTGTTACAGATATGTAATAGTTGGCTTAAACTGGCTTCAGGCTGTCATTAAAAGATGGTGGTCAGAACTATCTGCACATACAGAAAAGGCAGAAGATGGGTGAGTATAGTGTTGGGAAATATTTAAATGTGTTTCTGTAGCCTATTTCTTCTCAATCTGTTTCAATTTTGATCAGTAGGAGCACACCTCTTGCCTACAAAAGGCAAAATTACAAAGTTCAATCTTAAAGTGGTTCTTTTGTTCTTAAGACACAGGTGGTGTTTGGAAGCTTATTTTAAGGATAGTCAAATTACTGGTTTTGGGGGGGTTTTTTGCATGTTTTAATACATCTAGAACATAGTCATATCAGAGATTATAGAAATGCTGTAGGAGTTGAATCAAAATTTTTCAGATCTTGTGGCGATATCTATTGCATAGGCTAAATCTGTATGCAGTATTAATTGTTTATTTTACTAAAAGTGACTATTGAAATGTACTACCTATGTTACAAAGTGATATTCATTCTCTTTCAGAAATATTCACATTTTAAAACAACAGCTGAGTGTTTTGTGGGAACAGGAGAATCATCTTACTCTGGTTCCAGGATATACTGGTAATATAGCTAAGGTAATCCAGTTCCGGTTGTGTTCAGTAATAAACATGGTTGTATCACTTGCAGTATTCGTCTTGTTTTACTTACATTAAACTGTGGTTGACAGAAACACTTTTACCTCTGTTTCTCTTAATGCTTAAGTATATTGCATGGTTTTTACAGAAATCTGGAGTTGATTCCCTGTAATAGTTGTGTGATTTTTAGAATGGTAATAATTTTTTTATCCTTTTTTCTTTCTTTACAGAAGAAGCATCTCCTTAATAATGAAGTAGCTAATAGTAATGAGCCTTAAAATTGATGTAGAAAAGGGCTCAGTTGAGTCGGTAGACTGTGGAGATGACAGATGTCTTAGATCTGTTGTACCCATTGTTGGACATTGTGCATTGTAAATGTAAAGCTGAATGGAGAATCTTAGCCCAGGAATGTTATTGTCATATGCATATCAGGTGACTGGGCAAGTGACAACATACTAAATTGTAAAGCTTATTGCTATCTAATGCTTAGAAAATGATGAGCTTGTAGAGAGCAGGAGAATGTATCTGAGACAAATCCCTGCTTGCCTTTCCTTTCCAGTGGGTTGTGGTATCAGTAACATAATGAGGGTATAAGTTTTGCTGTTTGCGCTCATCTCTATAAACACAGCTTTCTGAGGTTGGGCATCAAAAGTTACACTAAGAAACCTCTCCAGCTGGATGAAGGTAGACAATGAGAAAGGAGTTACAGCAGCCACTTGGTCGAG
Organism: Origma solitaria; assembly: GCA_013397895.1. Classification (NCBI taxonomy): domain Eukaryota; kingdom Metazoa; phylum Chordata; class Aves; order Passeriformes; family Acanthizidae; genus Origma; species Origma solitaria. Next base: position 806,867 of record VZRL01002523.1, on the reverse strand, counting down.
TGCAGGATTTGAGTGAACTTGAAAACAACTTTAAAATTGCATCTTTTGCTTACATCTTAAGTAGTTTTGTGGAATCTATAATTCTGTGCTACAGAATTGATCACTTTGATGTATGAAACAAGTAAGTTACTTCCTTTTTTTCTGGGACTGCTATGCACCTGTGACTTCAATTTTGGTGTCCCTACAAGGATAATTACAAACTTCTTACAGAGTTTTAGTCAGCAGGGATGCAGAAGAACTGAGTTCTAACTCCCAATTGGTGGAGCTATGAGAGCACGTAATGTAGACTACCTTGTTCTTTTGCTAGATCAGCATAGCAGCTGTAGGTAGTGTCAGTTTGTTTCTCTAGGGTTCAGGTTCCCTTTATGTTCATTTGCTGGCTTCTTAATGTATATCAGAATAGATTGTGACCAAGGTCACCTGAGCAAGTCAGGAGCAAAAGTAGTACAAGAGCGTTTGAGGGATTATGCGAAGGCATATCATATGGAACATATTTTAACTATATGATCATGTGATGATGATTATCCTTTCCTGTTCATGCAGGGAGCAGAGGAATAATAGACTGAATTGATGGCTTTGAAAACTAATCCTACTCTTCTTGCAGGCTTTTTAGTACATAAAGAAATATCATTGAAAGCATTAATTGAAAGTAATCATGAAGATAACTTCTGAAATTTGAGCAAATGTAATTAATCTTGTGTTCGGATCCTGATTGGTTACCCTGCTTCAGATATAGAGTTGATGTTACAACTGTAAGTAATGTGACAAACACTTTCTCCTTTTTTTCCTTCTAGGATGTAAATGCTTATTTATTGCAGCTACACTGACATGATGGGGAAACTATGTGTGCTTATGTGGTGAAACAATCCCCTAAAGTATCCCTGAACTATGTACTGAAAGCCTTTGAGAAATACTGGCAGAAGAGAACGGAACTGTCAAGCTGTTTAATGAAACCACTAACAAAACCCTAACAATCTACTTCACATTGAAGTGGAAAAATGTCTAGTAGGAGCAACTTTTACTTCAGTGAGGTGAAAGTGCACTATGAAAACTGTATGCCTTTGCTGCATTTGGGATTCGCTCAGTTACTAGGTATTCCTTTAAATGCTACTGTATTTTACAACATCATCACATAAAGAAGATGAATTATACTGTTGTGAAGACAAGATGGCAGAACCAGTTATAAGGAACCAACAAAATCAATCAGCATTAAGAGCTTTTAAACGTCTCTTTCACAAGAAAACTCCAAAATGCACAACTATCTTCCAATTACATTAAAAAAATACAAAAAACTTTGGGATATTCAGTTACTTCTATGTTTTAATCAAGTTATTAAAGACAGTTTTTGTTTGCACTATTGAGAAACTATACAGCAAAGATGCCTTAATTACTAGTGTTTCAAAAAGCCAATATGTTAAGATGCAAATAGCTATTATGTTCAGATTGTGATGAAAAACTACAAAAATCAGGGTTTCACATTGTGTAGTTAATGAAACATTGCACATATACAAAGATTCATGTATGAAAAATATTATAAATACCTGAAGTTAAGCTTGGATAAACAGTTATTGCAAATGTCAGCAGAATGGTGAATTTATGTCTAACAAATGTTTTTATATTGTATGTGGATTTCTAACACAGTAATCTTGTTCTGTATCATTCAAACTACATGCAAATAAGTAAATATATTAAATATATCTACTGTTTTTTCTTTTCAAGTTCAAAAAACCAATTTTTAGAATAATCTTTCACAATACTTGTTATCATAGATATTTATGTCTATTGTTTGAAATGTTTACAGCCAGGTGAGGCCACATTATTCAAATCACATCCTGTTTATACTACCTCCTTTAAGAAACTGACAAAGAGCTTTTGCAAAATTGATCAAGTTCTTGCCTGATCAATGATGGCAAATTCATACCAACAACAGCATTGAGAATACAGCTGTAAACTCTTTTACTGTCATATTGATAAGCTGTTCTATTTTAATTTAAAAGCTATATCTTAATAGCTCTGAGGGAGTCTTAATCTTAGGCTTGCTGTTGCCTTTTTTAATTTTGTGATTAGGAAGCTTGCTTTTTTAATTAAAACTTATGAAGTGCCAGCTCTTCACTTTAAAGTATACATGCACAGCATGTATGACCAAATAGACTTCTTCCTTAAAAATTGAGTACTTACCAGTGTTGGTTTCATATCTAGCATTAAGCATGTGCACTTTTATTGACATGCAGAAGAGTCTTTTGATATCCCCAAGTGGTTTTTGGTTTATGCATTAAATAAATGAATTTTAAACTCCTGTAGTGGTCAATAACTTTTAGGCTTCCTGTTGCTTCATTTTGTATTTAGTTAATGTATCATTATTGGTGACTTCTGAAGGCCAGCCAGAAATCTGTCATCAGAACTTGGTGCTTTTGGTTATTTGACTGTTCCGTAAACCACCAAAGGTTTTGCATTTCCTAGGGCAGTCAATTACAAAGAATTTCTGGGACATCCCAAAACTGACGTGGGATAATCTGGAAACATGCACATAGCCAAATTCTTTTTGCTAGAATTATTATGTATCATTAGAGATATTTTATGCTCAAAAAGTTTTGAGATACGACTTCTTAAATGTTCTTACTGTCAATTAAAAATTTAAAGGAACTATAGTATGACAACATTCTTTTATTACTTCACTGTTCTGTTGAGCACTTAAATGTAAAAGTAACAAAATCTAGCTTCATCATTTGGGTAGCAACTACTGAAACTCTTAGATTATTTCTCAAGGAGAATACTGTAAAGGTAATGCAAACCCAGATCTTTTTTCTTATATTTTGGGGGTTTTTTTTATAGACAAAATAACTCATGGCCATTTATTTCTGGGTAATATAAGAAAGCATAGTTGTAACTGATTAAAGGGGTACTCCATTATTTAAAAATCCAGTTTGAATGTCGATTTAGATACATGGGCTTATAATGAATTCTATATGTGGCCATAGAGTTACCAAACGCTAACTGTGGACAGTGCTTTTGTTTTAGAGGCAAGGTAAGGTTGACTTGAGGATCATGTTTGAGGAATATCTAATAAAGTAATGCATTCTTTTTAACTGCCAAAAGTTGTATTTGGACAGCACCAATGATACAGTATTAAACATTAAATCATTAGTATCTGTGCCTTATTTTAAATGAATTTTTTACTGTTTTCCGGCAGCTACTAGACTGTAAGAACAGGATTCAGGTGTCTATTACAAAATTATTTTTTCCGTTGTGTTCTTAATTCATTTAAACTATTCAGACTAATATTCAGGTTCAGCTTCTTGTATTCATTTTCGTTCTGAAATGAGTAGGAATCAGTTTTGCTGTTGTAGAATGTACATGCATAATATTTGGTCAAAGTCAGCATGAGTTAAATGTCTTAACAACTCTGTAACTCCACTAAATCCATATAGTTGTCTCAGTGAATCTAAGAACTAAGTTTATGAGCTATTGTGCAAAAATGCTAATCTTTGTGATACTTTGTAAAAATGCTGTTTCTAGGATGCATCAGAAGATCCAGGCAGAATTAATCCTTTTCCTGTATGTTCTTGTGATGCAGAAGCACGTATGTACTTGAGGATGAACGCCTCCACATAGCTGTTCTTCATATTGTACCAGTTGATATGAAACTGATGTCTTTGAAAAACAGTATGTCTTTTGCCTCAGTGTGCCCTGAAAGTACTTGAGGCTGTTTTGCTGAAGGAGTACTTCTTTTAAGTGTGATCCAGGATTTGCCCATCCCCTAAAGTGAAATTGAAGAATCCTTCTGACAAACTGTTTCTGCAGGGCTGAAAAAAAAGTCCAGTATTTTGTAAATGTAAGCAGCCAAGTTGAGGTATTGCTGATAGCTTGCTGAAGAGTGGAGGTGGAAAAAGCTATCCCATTAATTAGCTGGGTATAAAGAAGTTAGCATGACTTAATGATTATGTATGTCTCTGTTTTGAAGGAGCTACACCCATTTCTCAGGAAAGAGTCCTCTACGCTTGTATCACACAGGTGCTGCACTTCCAGACTACTTAATAGTGCTTACAGATTGTTGCTGGTATTAAAAAAATTAGCATCAGCCCTTCAGGAGCTTACCCTCTGCAGTGAGATAGAAATAAAATTATTTTTCCCCTCCTGTAGGCTGCTTTATCAGAGGCTGCAGCTTTAAGACTTGAGGTGCAGGAGGGATGGGAGAGTAGGAAGGGACAAAGTATGCGTGCCCTATACTGAGTGACATCAGCCCCACTGCATTATACCATAAGTACCTTAAGGCAGGCTGTATTTTCATTTTCTGGCATCTGAAGTAGGCAAGTTTGGAGTTAGAGGTCTTTATGCATTTGCATTGAAGAGATAAAGGTTTTGAAGATGGATGCTACAGTGCTAATTAGTGACTTTTTTTTTACTTTTTTTTTTTCCTTGAAGGAGTGGACATTCTTGTGTGTGTGAACTTGAAAGTATCTTATGTGAAGCTTACATTTTAGACTAGCAAGTGGTTGCTTTTGCCAATTCATCTTGCCAGATCTTCCAGTTCTACAGAAGACTGAATGTCTGTCTTAGTGTGGAGATTTGCAGCTATTTTTTGTGCCTAGTTTTCTGGTGCAAAGTGAAACTGGTGGTTCATAGTCAACTATTTCAGAATACAAAACCATGCAAATTACGGTACTGGTGTGAAGTTATTCCAGCTCTGCACAATGCAAATGCTAAAGGTTATGAAAGCAGTTGATTCTTTTGAGATGAATTTTATACTGAGCTGATGCTGCATTAGTGAAAGAAAAATAAATGAAGCAGTTTTTAATAGCCTTGGTAAAAGCCAGACAGTGTAGTCTAATTTTTGCCTTCAGTCTACCATCCTACACACAGTAATCATTGTAGGCTACAGATAAAGATTCACAGAGAAAATAGATTGAGCATGCTTGTGTTATTAGTGCTTATATTATCCTTCTTTAAACAATTTATATTTATTCCATTAGTTAAATGGCTTGTTTTATGTCTCAGAATGAGACTAAATGTAACTATTTCTCTCCCCCTTTCCACATACATTCTTTAGCACTTAATGATGTTATTTATTGTTCATCTACTTTAAGTATACTAAGAGTGTCTTGTTAGAAGTGGGGAGGGGAAGATGGGTATTCTAGACAAAACACAGGGCTATCTACATGATTCAATTTGAAGAAATTGTGAAAAATTCCCATCTTTAAAACTTTTCATGCAAGTTTTGTTAATACCTATGAATTGAAGTGTGCACTCAGAGCTGCAAGTTTGACTTTGAACTTGGTTGGAAAAAAATAAAGTGCTTTCATTCTAAATAATCATAGCTGCAGTACTGTTTCTGTTCTTGTTTTTTGCATTGAGTACTAAGCTGGATTCTGAGACTAACCTACCATAAGGGAGGCAGGAGGTGTAGCATTGTCCCTTAAAAGGATAAAATGGAAATATTCACATAGTCTTCAACTATTGCAGACCTAGAATATTTTTGTTTCTGTACTGACTGGAGTTTTGCAATAGATCTCTTTACGTAGACTGCGGCTTCTGATCACATTGCTGTAAAATGAGATCTGCTGTTTCAGCTTGAATGTGTTCCATAGTGTTTCTGATTCATACGGATCACTGCTTCTCTTCAGGCAGTCATTATGTTGAGTGCTGTAGTGTAGATGAGGAACTAAGTGTTGGGTCTCAAACATCTGTTCTTTGCTGTAACAAAACACAAGGATGCCACATTTATCTTTTCACCTTTTTATTTTTCCCTTATTCTTTCATTTAAGTGCTTAGAACCACTTCAATCCCCTTTGAAAAATGTTAGATGCCAAAACATGATAAAATGCTTTTACAAATATGCTTTTGACTTCTTTTAATGTGGTTCTGTGAATAACAGCTTTCTGTGGATTTGGGAAGGAGGCTGCTTTCCATATGTATAGGCTTGAAATAAACACAACTAGTGGACCTTACTGATACTGTTATTGTATTCTTGGTACTTTTTTTTTAAACATAAGCACTATGTGTATTGTGAAACAATCAACCCAAATCTGAATATCAAGATAATGTTACATTCCAAAACTGCCTGCTCTTACAGCTTGTAAGTGTTGAAATACATATGCACCCTAGTATCATATTTTAAAGTGACCTGTAGACTGTTTAAAATAGCTCTTGTAATTTGTGATGTCTCTTTGTTGAATTTAATCTATTGAACTTCACTTTCAAAAAGCCCAAATCATGCTTGGATCTTGCAGTTGCCACTTCTACTCATTTCAGATATTCTATGGATTTAAAGACAGTGCAGTGAGTATTCTAGCTTCAGAAAAATAGCAGGTCTTTTTGTCTTCTGTCGTAACAGGCTTTCATTATATCTCTTCTGCACGAGACAAACTTCTCTGCAAGAGTTAAAAAATTTTTAGAGACACGTGTTCAGACAAGGGTTGCCACATACAAGAAACTTGTGGCATGTTTGGTTCCAAAGGGGGAAATTGCACAAATACAAGCTGCTGTTAGGACAATGCACATTTCATTACTATTGAATTGTCTTTTCTCGTGTAAATCAACTGTCCTGTTATCTACTTAGTCTAGATAAAAGTGAAAGGATAGATTATTGGGGAGATGAAGTCTTAACAGCTCTTGGCTGTAAGAAACCAAAACTGCTCTTTCCATTCTGATGAAATTGCTACAATGATTGCAGAAAGGAACTGTTTGTTGTGTGTTTGGTTTGGTGAGCAGAAATCTCTTAATAATTTCTATGTCTGCTAGTAGTACTTTATCTTGAAGCTTAAAGGCATAAGCATTTACGTGTGCTTGCTTAAAATTTTAGTTATTAACAAGTGTCTTACTGTATAGGGGGGAATAAAACCTTGCTACATTAGTTTATTTTTGGATGACTCTGCCACCTCATGTTCCAGCTGCAGGAAACAGTAAACTATAAAAATATAATTAACCATCATTGTGCAAGTAACGATAAAACTTGATTTTCAACATTGTAAGGTTTAGGCTATTACTAGTGAAGCAGTAAAGCAAAGCAGGACTAAAGAAATAGCTGGCAAGTTTTGTTCTCAGCCTTGTGTTTTGGTAAGTCTGAAAAGCTTGGCTTTTTAATCAGCCAAAAGGAGTGGTGATCGATGGGAGTGATTCTGTGCCAACAGCCAACATTAGCCTAAGAATAAGCAGAGTAGCTGGTTGTGAAGTGAACCCTGCCCACCAAAGCAACCGTCTTTTTACATGAATTTTCTTAGAGCCTTTTGCCCTTTTTCTTTTTTTTTTTTTTTTTTTTTTAAGATGTTACAGTTAAGGTATTTTTTGATAAAGAGAGCAGAGAAGTAGTTTTCTAAATCTGTTGACTGGATGCTGCAAGGGGTACCTATAAAAATACTGCCCTCTGAGTGGTGGCATCAGTAGTCATTAAAGGGGGTTGAGGGCTTGAACACAGGCAAATTCTAATCAGGACTGTGGCTGATGTATGCTGTCCTGTATGTCAGTGTAGGGAATTTACTTGCATAAAACTGGGGAAGGAGGAGCACTTAACATACAGTATAAAAATTCCCATTACCTGAAAAGGGTGCCTGTGATTGTTGGGAGATTGAGGTATGATAACTTAGTCTTTCCAGTGCTGTGTGCCCAATCCACAGCAGTAAGGCACTTCACAAAGCCTGGAGATTTGATGCTCATAGAGCAGTCCTCTTTCCTCCCGGTTGCTGCTTTTCCACCCCTCTGACATGCTGGGGCACATCTGCTTGGCTGAATTCCCAGCTCCATATTCTTGTCACTTATCCAAGAGAGAATAAAATGCCTTCATATTTGGCACACCTAGTTTCCCAGGTGATGTCTTGTCCCTCAGGTCTTCCAGGTTCTCACTAAAAAACAACTTAGTGCCATTGAACTGTGAAAACTCAGAGGCTTATGCCCTACACAGGGCAACTATGGAGGCCACCATGATGTTTATGATAAAGCTGTTGTATTGAGAGGGTTTGTGTGTGTGTAAATGTTTTTTAAACATGAATGCTCTACCAATTCTCTACTGGCTATTAATTAAAAATGCTTACAGTTCTGAACCTTTACAAACAGTAGGCTGGTGAATAGTTGGAAGAAATCCTGCTGCTGAGGGGCAAGTGTTTTGTAGGTTTGGGTTGGAGTTTTTTTCCCCATTCACCTATCTTGCCTCCCCCTCCATGTACCATTCTTTAAATTTGTTGGTGCCAATTTGAATTTTCATTTTTGCAAGCTTATGTCTTTCACGGTTTTCTGACCACATGAAATAATCAGGAAGTTGGGTAGAGCGAGGATGTGTTATGTTCACAAAATGCTATGTAAGTATGTTTGCACTTCTGTGTTGAAGTATCATTTTTGCACTTTTCCTCTGCGCTCCAATACATTTATGTTTCTATTGGTGGCATGTCCCTTAAAATTTCTAAAGGGGTTCTTTCCATCTCACAATTCTTCCTTCAAAAAGCAGATTAGTTGCTTTCTAGATGAACAGAGAAGGTTGCTACTAAGTCTAAAAATCAGAAAGGAGGGGAAAAAAATCCCCAAAACAACAAAACCCACCAAACCACAAACAACTCAAAACTCAACCCAAACCAAAAAATTCATCTCTAGCAAAAAGTAGTACTGTAGCCAAATGACAACAAATGCTGTTCTCCATTTTTCCTTTAAAAGGGGACAAAAGAATGCCTTTCTGAGCAAGGAGTCTCTGATATTGCAAATTGTTTAGGTTTTTTTAGGGTTAGTGCACTGTGATTTAGTTTACTTTCTAGAGTGAATACTTCGTTCATGACCTCAGCCACCTCAGTCTGAAGGGCTGTGAATAAGAGAACGCCCTTGAAGCTTTTCTTCACAACTGGCAGCTTGCTAACTTCAGCTTTTCCCTTGAGAACTAGTGAGGCATATTTCAGCATTTCTGTTTGCAGGATTTGGCATACATACTTCTGATGCTGCTTCCTTATTTGATAGTTTTCTCTGAGCTCTGGAAAATGAGCATTTAGCCTCTAGTGCTTCCTAAAAGTCCAGTTTGATTTAAATGGTTCTGATGTCAAGGATTTTGCTTATATGAAAGGAACTGTAAAACCTCTCTTCCTTTGTAAACTCACCAAATCTGAATCTTCATTGTAATAGGCTTCTGTATTGAGAAATCATTAATCTACAGATATTAGTATCCTCACTAACACTGTTTTATCTGACAAAATGGATTTGTCTGTGGTTCCTTTATAGTATTTACTCACCTTATGCTATTTTTCCTACCTTTTAGAGCAACTTCTATCCATTAGCCCTAAGGTATGTCTCCAAGATACTGCTGTCCATGTGTTTCCAGTTTAGCTTAACCGTCTCATTTTTTTGGCATTTATTTGAGGTTGTCTTTTGGCCAGGAAATGTATTCAGACCTTGAACTGATTTTAATGGTCTGAAATAATATCTTCACTGGTGTTTAGGAGCAGTATGGTTTTTGATGAAAATACCATTTGTGTTGGCTTTGCAGGAGTATAATTGAATTTTATTGTCTACACAATGAGAGATTTGAGTGAGAGGAAGAACTAATTTGAGTCAGATGGCTCCAGCAAGCCCTACCTTTTGCTCCCACATCTGGTGGTGAAATAAAAGGAAGCTAAGCAGCAATTACTGCTTTAAGGATGGTTTGAACCCAGCCTCAATCGCAGCTACTGTCTCATATATACTGCTGCTTCCCCTCACAGCACTGTCAGCCATGCAGAGCTGTGCCATGTGTGGAGCAGCTGCAGCACTGCTCCCTGATCAGCTTTGTGAGCTTTGACACAGCATCACCTCTGCTGAGCCCTTAGTAGGATTCTTTCCTAGCTGAACTACCATTTAGAAGATGTTCCAAACTCTCATCTAAAATTGTGTCAGCAATTCAGTTATAAAAGAAGCTGTTTTTCTGTCCTGTACATGCCTGTTCTAGGTTAAGATGTGACTGTGTGTTTTGTATGCCAGGAGAATCTTCTAATTTTAAATGCACAAGCTCAGACTTTCTAATCTCCCTATGTTTTGTCTGCCACAGAGACTGTCCAGCCAGATAATGGGCTGTGTAAAAAGCCTGCGGTGGGACTTGCTGATGGTTCATCTGAGCTCAAGCTCTCTGTGGCCTTGCTGAAGAATGCTCCTCCTTCCAGGTAGCTACACTGCAGCCTTTAAAAGGTCCAGTTGCTTTTTCATTGAGCACCACACTACTTTAGGGAGAAAGGGACAGCACATAAGATTATCACTTTTAGAGATGAGCAGATTGGTGGGTTTGACTTAGGTTTTCTGTTGGTTTCCTTTCCAGACAGGTATTACCTGGGACCTCATTACAATGTATGTTTTTCTTAAGAGTTTATGCACTGTTTCTTCCCCCCTCCACCCCACCCACACATCCCCCAACTCTTGCATAAATACAAAGCAACCTTGGCAATTATTCGATTTTGTTTCCTCCTCCCAATATTTTGACATGTCAATATCTAAAAACATACCTTTGCATTTGCAAGAAGCAATTCTAAACTAGACACCAGAGTCTCTGTCACCTGGAATGAACATCACTTTTAAGATGCTTTGCTGAATTCTTCAGGCTTGCAGGAGACAGTAAAAGTTATAAATGAAATCCTGCAACACTCTTTCAGTAGATCATAGTTATTTTATTTGCCTAAAATAAGAATCTAAAAGCAAAGCACAAAATTAAATTCAGGACTTCTGCTATCTGTGGCAAAGCTACTATTTTCAGTGAGCACTGGATTTTACCAGCCATTATACAGAGCTTCCCAAAGGAGCCAGCTGTCAAATATATTTACAGTACATTTGCAAATAATGAAAGCAAGTAGACAGATGGGAAGAAAAGGCATTGCAAGGTCATTTAGGCTATTATTTTTTTCAAAAAGATGTATGAGAAATAGAAGAATTACCCATTTTCTGTATAGCTCAAAAAACAGGCATCCAAACCCATGAATCATATGGCAAGTACAAAACTTCATGCTGCAATTGGAAAGACTTTATGTGATAAAGCTAGTGTTATAAATCTAAAAATTATTTCATTTAACTCCACAGTGCTTATTTGAGAATTGGCAAATCCTGCTTTAGGCTAAATTATTAAAGTTTCAAAAATAGGTATTAATATAATATAGACAGAATCACTGTACTCACACAGGACTCTTACCTAAGGCTGACATAGCTATATTTGAATCCAACAGGAACTACTACTACTTATTGCAAAGCTGTTAATCATGTTGCTTTAATGAAACTGTTTAACACACCAAATAGCAATGTAACAACACATAGAAAATTAGCTTGTTTGCCATTGATTGATGATAGATAACGTGTGCAGTTCCCCACAGTGGGACATTTGAGCAGTTCTCTGTGATGTACAAACTCAGGCTCATTAAGGCATGTCTTTACTTGCAGTCTGATTCAGCATAGAAGCCCACATGAATAGGAATGCATTTTAAAGATTAAAAACAAGATTCATATTTAGCTTACCTACAGTGTAATGGAGGTGTAATGCACCTCCAAATTATTTTGTTCAGATAAACAAGGCAAAAATTGAAGGATAGAAGAACAAAAGTTTCCTATTTCAACAATAGCTTGAAAAGAGTTTTAGGAGAATTACAGGTCAATACATTGAAAGAAGACAGTAGGAAAAAAGTTACCAAGTTATTCTTCTACGTGTTGAATTTCAAAGAAGTAGCACTTGGTAAACTGGTTTAGGTATCAGCTGTGCACATGTAGGGTTATGTATCTCAAATGCTAGCCTTGCACAAGAAAGGTGTGTACCGATGAACTAAAAACCAAGGAGAGTTACAGTTCTCAGCTTCTCAGAAATGGACAGAATGTAGGTTTCTACAGCTACTGCTGAAGAGTCACTTCAATTCGGAGCCACTGTAATTTTCTCTGTAAATGAGAAAACGAGTTTAAGACCCAGCTTTGTTTCTTTTGCTTTGTCAAATAGTGTGAGCTCACAGGTTTTACTAGTTTTAGTTTGAATACAGATTTTCTAATAATAGCTTTTTGTAACATTTTTAATACACCTAAGAAAATGTTTATTGTCTAGAAATTGATACTCCAATTCCCCTTGCATTGTTATACTTTAAGTCCCACTATAAATTGTGTAAAATAAAGCTCCCCTCACCCCCCCCAAAATTTTTTAAAAATTAAGGAACAGTAAGCTTTGAAATAGTGCAAATCAATCTTTAGTGGCCTTTGGTAATTCACCCCCTTGAAAACCAGTATCAACTTTCATGAAAGGCCAGAAATGGTTTAACTGGCAGCCAGGAGGATCTCTGCTGCTTTTGGCCTTCCTTTCTTCAGGTTCTCCTAGCACAGAAGTAACTGTAATATAATTTAAGCGACTGCTTAAGGCTGTCTGAATTACTGCAGCCCTTCACATGTCAGATGCAGGATTTCTCAGACTCTCTGCAGGGCAGACAACTTGTAGACCTGCTCTGTGAGTGTGTCACACCCTTGCTTCCTGAACAGGCTTCTCTCTGATAGAAAACCCTATGCAAGTGCTTGTAGCTGCTTTGTGTTGCTCTGACCTCCTGTCAGATACGAACCAATCCTACACAGCACGTGAGTTTCTTGAATCTGACTTACAAAGATAGGAATGTCATTTTGTGGTGATCTATTACTAACATGGCAGTAAACCAAAAGCATGCTTTCATATGTCATTCTGTAAAGGATGTGATGATAATGCTGCATTATGTGAAGGCCACCTTGTGGCATTATGGAAATAAAATCCAGATGTAAAAAAACAATAGCATTTACACTGCATACCAAGAAACAAGGATTCTAAACTGCTTCTGTTTTTTTAGAACCCAAACATCATAGTGATGTGTCATTCTAGCCTCATGTGAATGATTACAGGTGCTGTCCATACAAGTAACAACACAGGAATCTGAGGACGTGTGTAGCACCATTCTCTTGGTCATAGTTTCTTACCTAGTAAGCTTAATGAATACTGCAGTTCTTAAACCTACTGCTTGCATGGTTAAGGCACAATTGCTGCTTAACAAACCTGCAGGGACAAAATTTTACAGAAAACAGGAGCAGGTGAGTGAAGTCAAAGTACTGTAAAACTGACTTCCGGGTTACCATCATGTACATATTTATTCTGCTTCCACGAGAAATCTGGAAATTTTTACATCACTCTCCTTTTCCCTGCACTTAAAGCATTAATTAAATTTCCTCCACCAAAGAATGAAATTTGAATTTAGTAAAGATCAGTTCAGTTGCAACCAGACAAAACTGGCTATCCTCTTTCAATCTCAATGTCAGCATTTGCTATCTCCTAGGGTAAGTGTGTCAAAGTAGAGTATCCTGTTCATGGTTTTGGACATATATTATAAGAAGATGAAAACAATTCATTCCTGGAAAAAGAAAGTCCTGAAGAAGTTTGTCTGGTCAGCTGGAGGTGAAAGCAAACAAGGGAGTAAGTGAACGTTCTCTCTCTGAGACAGGAAAGTCCTCAGTCGTTCATGCTGACTCCATGCTGTGGGGGTGGACGTGTTGGAAATACAGGAATTATTCTGACAACTACAGAGTTTGCAGGGGATTAAGAGATTTTCTGCCCCAACACAGAGTCATTTAGGGTGCCAAAGACATCTCAGGTCATCTAGTCCAACCAGTAACCTGACACTGCCAAGTCCACCACTATATAGTGTCTCTAAGCATCACATCTCCGTGTCATTTAAATACTTCCAGGAATAGGGCTTTCACCACTTCCCTGAGTAGCCTGTTCCCACACTTGACAACCCTTTTGATTAAGAATTTTTTCCTAATGTCCAATCTAAACCTCCCCTGGTGCAATCTGAGGTCATTTCCTCCTGTCACTTGTTAACTTGTTTGAAGAGGCTGATCCCCACATTGCTGCACCTTCTTTTCAGGTAGTTGTAGAGAACAATAACGTCTCCCCTGAGCCTCCTTTTCTCCAAGCTAAACACCCTCAACTGCTTCTTATGAGACTTGTGCTCCAGACCCTTCACCAGTTTCATTGCCATTCTTTGAATGGGCAGTCTGTTTAAAGCAGGCTGGTATTCTGGAGCAACTGAAGATGGTGGCCTGTGTACCTTTCTGCCCCAAGTGAGACCTTCCCATGGCACCTTATATTCAGGAGAACAAAAAGACTGTTGCTGAATTCAGGCAGCAATCCTAACTTTTCTGTCCGTGTTCTTACCATTTCGAGTGTAGCACAGTAAATTGCCAGTAGATGGCATTATGATTCCACACTACAATAATTTTTTTTTAAAATGGTGCTGAAAGAAATCTGAAGCACAATTTTTGTTAATTTTTGTTAATTGTTTAATCATAGTAAAGCTCCTTCAGTAGAAGGGAGCTCAGTAAATGAGTTACCTGGCTGTGGCCTTTCACTGTACCTTTATGCTGAATTCTTCCATCTATCTTCAGTCTGTGTATCCTCATAAATCTGCATGCTTGGCTGGGCATTTTGATTTCTTCTCATCTCCAATTAGTTTATCAAAAACCACATAGGATGTAGCTATGACTATTCTGATGCACCTGTAGTTCTTATTTATTCTTTGTATCAGCAAGGATTGTATCTTTGCTTCCACTGAACATTTGGGAAGCAGCATTACTCATCTGGTGTGTTGAGTGTTGTTATCTGTGTATCTATATCGGGGGACAGACTCAAAGATTATGGTAAGATTAGAGGCAGATGGCTGAAGGTGCTCCCTGCTTGTCTGGTCAAAGTCAACACCTCTGCATGTTCAGCCTGAGTCACGAACAAAACAGATTTTGGGCTGCTGCTGTTTGTAGTCCAGCATCTGTCTGGTGTATTACAGTAAATCAGTGCCAATGGCAAATCATCTTCATTTCCAAAAGCCAATATTTAAATACTAGCCAAGGTATTATGAGCTTTATGGAAAGAGAAGTTTTCAGAGCAATTGCACTGCAATGTTCAAAAGTGAATGAAATACTTTACTAATGGTGACCTGTAAGCAAAAAACATGTAGCAAGTTTTGCTAGCATTCCGACTGTGAAAAGGATTCAGCACAAAAATAAGTTCTACCACATTTTTTGCAAACTCCTTTTATCCTCAGGAGATTAAAAATCCCTCTTACTACTTAAGAGTATCTTACAGCATCCCAAGCCACTTAATTCTTTATAAACAACTATGATGATCTTGGATTCTGATACTGTGTTCAGAAGGATTTAATGCATCTCCCCTGCTTTTTTATTTTGTACCTGACACCAAAGGTGACAAGAATCTGGAGACACAGATTTCAATGTTATCAGTGTGATGGTATTACATTAATCTAGACCTCCTCTTTGTTCAACTCATTAGTGAGTGTCAGCTCTCATCCGTCTGGCTGACAGTTCTGTAGCATTAGTGACAGCTGGTTGAAGCAACTCACAAACCCAAAAATTTGATTGTGAGCAGGGTAGAACTTTTAAGAAACTTGCCATTTTCTATGTAGCTGCTACTCAAGGAGTGTCTCAATGAAGAGACAGCTACAAAACATGGAGGTCATTCTTGACTGCACTTTCAAGTTCATAGAATTGTTTGGTTGTTTCAATTGAACTGAAATTATTACTTGGCAGTTTTATCAGTCTTCTGATCAGAGATTCACTTGAAATCAAGCTGCAGAAATGACTTTGATAATAGTAAAATTCCTTCCAGGAAAAAACAGGTAGCATCTCCCAGCTGATGTACTAATTATACCTGGATGCTTTTATGTCTTTGTTTCCATTTGTACTACTGTTGTTCTGGGATTTGTTCTTTCCACCTAGAAGAGAAACATCCACAACACGATATTAAAACTCACAAAATAGCATTGTGCAATCCACTCAAGCTGCCGTTGTAGCTAGTCTTAACCAAAAAAAGGCAGTAATCAACCAAATTAATTTTTTTCTCAGTTGTGTACATTTAAAAATATGGTAACTCATATATCTGTATGAAAGAGAATGTTTATTATGTAAAGAAGTTACATGGTGAGAGGACAAGGGATGACTAACCTAACATTGAAAAGGGTGCATGCCAATGCAGTTATTGGATAAGGCAAAATGCTGTTTAATTAACTTCTCAATTTGTTAGCAGGGTGATATATATAGAGAGAAGCTTCTTGGATTAGATTATGAAAGAACAAAGGAGGGGTTCTTTCCTTTGGGTTCTCCAAGGATTTAAACCAAGAAACTGTATTATGGAGGTTATAAAAATAAATTATTTGGATGAGGAAATCCTTAAAACTGGAGGGCATAATTATTCATACTGCGATCTGACAGAATCCTAATACAGCTCCTTATTTTAAAAATAGGAGCATTTTTACATTAACTGCATGTAAAAACTAGTGACATGATATGTCACTATGATGTCTCTCTGTGGTGTTGTACTAGAAGCAGTGTTGTGACATAGCTTTAACATAAATGCTACTGCTTGGTGGTTCTATTGGTAAGTACTTCTAACACTATTCAGTGCTGGCATTCTTAGGTTTCCACCCCCAAAACTGCTGGAGTTGTAGGCTTTTGTGAGCTTATGTGACAGAAGAAACTCATAGATCATATGTCTTCCTGATTTTCTCCAAAGCAGAGACAGCTCAAAGATACTACCACACAAAAAATTCACAGATCCCACTGACATGGGATGACACATGCTTTTTGAATCATGCCTTGTATAATGTAATGTTTTTATTATCAGCTTATGGCCAGGTTCATCTTGTTTAATTATAGTGTTTTCCACGAGTTCAGTAATTCTCTGACGTAAGTAAGAGAGGTAAAAGGAAGCCAAGTGCAGCCACAACGTGACAATGAATACATATGACATAACAGGATGTGCTTTCTGAAGGGAAATTAGGGGGCAGGGAAGGCATTACAGCCCTCGTGGTTCCTCCCGTAAGCCCGTGCCTGCCTACTAAGTAATGCATTTTCATACTATTGTAACTCATCAGAAACAAACTGCAGTGTTATAAATCATCTTAAAACATGACACTTTAGGCCAATTTTAATCTTTTGCACGCTTTTTTTGTTACTTTCCCCTCCTAAAAAAATGTTTATTAGATAACCACTAAGATTTCAAGCTAAAATGCCTTAAATATACCCATTACCAAGGAAGATACATCTACTTCTTCCCCATTTTAAGTGGCCAGGTCTCCTCTGCTTTTACTCACAAAGGGGAGCCGTCGCTGCTGCTGCAGCCCCGGTGAGTGCCGTGAGCCGCGGAACAGACCCGCATGAGGGCCCCGCGCGAGCAGCGCCGCCCCTGCCGGCTCGGCAGCGGCCGGGGGCGGGGCCGCGCATGCCCGGGCCG